>JABSTR010001871.1:0-46540 GCA_013339765.2 Haemaphysalis longicornis | reverse complement strand
TGCCTGAAATTCGGCACATCACTGAGGCAAAACGGTATTAATCACAATGCAGCATGCATGAATGGCGAGCTGGCATGGTCTAAGTCACACTCTATGCGTCTTAGCAAGAACCGAAGCACTCTATGCGTCTTCGCCAGAACCGAAACCTTGTCTTCGCCCAACGAATCGTGTTTTCAAGTATGCGATTGGTCTTTATGAGCTCGCAATTCAACCTTCTCTGCTCGGCATCCAGCTGGCTCCTGTAGCTGAAGGAATTAATAAGTTTAGGCGTGAGGGGGAAGACTTGATTCTACAGCACCAGTAGAGGCACAACCGTGCCGCTGATGTTGACTGGTGGCGTCTGGAACAGCGGCCTGCTAACATGGCAAGCCAGGTCCGATTGCAGGTACAAGAACGAATCGTGGCACCGGCCTGGTGAATCCATGTTCACGAACCAGAACCGGTATGGGTGGTCTACGAGGGTCAGCAGGATCGTAAATAAAGTTATGTGTATAACGAGCTCGCTGCGTGCAAGTGGTCATTAGTCATGTATACCGTACTTACCCGATTCTAACGCGCATCTTTTTTCCGCAAACAAAGACCGAAAAATCGCATGCGCGTCAGAATCGCATTCAAAACTGCAACAGCCGAAACAGCTGAAATTTCGTTCCACCCACGCCATCACCATCTCAAGAGGCGCCAAAGCTTTTAGCAACAATTTTTTTTGGATCTAGGAGCGCCCAGCGTTTTTATTCGTGTTCACAACAAATCGGTCAAATTAATTGCCTTGCGCGTTTGTAACAGCTATTAAAGCAGCGGCAACGAAGGTGCGCCGCTTCCGCGACTCAAGCGGTTCCCACGCGTTCACAACGAGCGGTTGGCTAAGCGTACGCCTCTAGTGATCTCCGGGACGGGCGTGCGAGGCTTGGGCCACGATCCCTTCGAACATGGTTGAACGTTCGTGCAGTGGTGTGGCATCGCGAACGCGCTTGACGGCACTGATGACGAGATTGTTGCGGTCAGCGAAGGCGACAAGGATCTCTCAGAGAGCGATGAGGAGTGAGCTGAGTGATTAAACTTCGGGAATAAATCGCCCGTTTCTCTCCTCTCGCATTCGTTTTTCTTTCTTGCTCACAATGTTTCGTGCGCGTTGGCAAGCGAGGTGCAAGTTTTTTTTTCCGGTTTTTTGCCTGGAAAATCGGGTGCGAGGTAGAATCGGGGCGCGTTAGAATCGGGTATTTACGGTACGCATTGCTTATATATTTGACTGAAAAAATACGGCTGAAAGGCGCCTTGTTTAGCGCTTATTAATAACGGTGAACCGTCTGGCACTTGGCTGTGAGAAAAACTGCGTACGTTGGCAAAGCATTGCACGCGCTAAAGAGCTGCTCAGCAACTCTTACCCTAAATAAGTATCTTGGGGAAAAAATACTGAATTCGGCCGCTAAGATGGCTCTGTTATTAGTTGAGTTTTACTTACTTGTCGCAATTAGTTCAGAGGGAAGTAGTAAACGTTGCAGAATTTCCCACTTGTGTCCGTCTACGAAGGAATTATGGGTAGAGGAAACGGCTCTAGCTCTTGTTTTATCAAAACTATCTCAAAGCAAACTATATGAAGATCGGCAGCTCAGACGATTTGATCATTACGCCGAGTTTCTTATGCGCGTTGCAATTAGTTCGCAGTGAACTTGCGAACGTTACACAGGAATTCCCGTCTGCTGTCGATCCATGGCTGTCTCTGTAAGAAGTACATATGTTAACAGAAAACGGATGTAACTCCGCTTTCAGTGATACGATGCCTACACAGATTATAGAAGTATTCGTCGCTAAGACCACTGTACCATAACGCTGAGCTTCACCCACTTGTAACACTTAGTTAAGAGTGCTGTTGTAAGCGTTATAGAATTCCCGACTTCTGCCAGTACACGTCCGACTATACACATGGGAGTATGGCTACAGGAAACGGCGGTAACTCTTCTTTCTTTGAAATTATGCTAAAAATCTATATGGCGATTGGCTGCTAAGAACACTCTATCACTACGCCGAATTTCATAGACTTGCCGCAATTAGTTCACAGTGCAGTTGTAAACGTTACGGAATTCCCGTCTTTTGTCAGCCTGCAGTCTTTCTGCGGAGGGAATGTAGTTGCAGAAAACCGCTGCAGCTCATGTTATACCTAAACCGTCCCGAAACAGATTATACGACAATTAGTTGATAAATAATTCCAAGGAAGTTACGTCTGCCGGTTCATTCAATATAGTAAGTAGGTGGATAACTAGTTATCCTCCAATACAGTTTTGCTAGTTTTCAACCTTCACACGGCTCTAAATTTTCTATTCCTTTCGGTGTGGCAATTAAAAAGGTGAAAAGCATAATTTAAAGCCCACATCTATGACGCAGGATATAAATAAAACTGAGCATATAACAACTCACTAGGGATAAACTTACGGTGTATCAATGCACCTCGCAGCTTTTAAATGACGCCAACACATTTTGGTGCTCGCTTCTTCGGGGCTTGTAATAATGTTTTGTGCGCATGGACTACCAGATAAAAAATAAATTCTTTACGATGAGCATCAGACGAGGTTGACGGGCTGATCGAGCGGTCACGCCTCCAAATGCGGGAAACCGGAGATCGTAAATCTCGAGTGCTTTGCGTTTATGTTTCGTACCAATCTCATTACTTAATTCTGATGCACAACGCATTCGAGATGAAGGCACCAGCAGTGGTTCCCCGGATGGCCCTATCCACCACTTTTTGCTGGTCTTGAGTGCGTGAGCTGGTCAGCTGGTCCTCCCACTGCTCCAGTGTTGGGTTTGGTTGGGGCGTTAATGATGGTGATTGTCGGAACTCCCAGGCCATATGGTAGAGAGTGTAGGGTGTGGGGCAGTGTTGACAAGTCAGAGTGTATGTTGTTGGGTAGATGGCATGGAGTAGTGTTCCCTGGGGGTACGTGTTAGTTTGCAGCTGTCTGAGGGTAATGGCGTCCTCTCTGGTCATGTTGGGGTGTGGTGGGGGGTAAATGCGGCGCAGCAGTCGATAATGTGCGAGGAAATCTGTGTATCTTCTTGGAATGTCATCGCTGGAGGTCATGAATCTGTCTGCCAACGAGGGGAAGGCCCGGAAGGTATGCTCGCGGGCAGCGGCGTGTGCCCCTTTCATTCCCCTCGAGGGATGCGTGGCCTGGGGTCCAGACTATGCGGAGTTCGGGTGGGCTTTGTTGATTGTTCAGGATGCGGATGGCTTGACCAGAAACACGACCTGGTTGGTAATTGCGGCAGGCGGTTTTGGAGTCTGTGATGACAGTGAGGTAGTCTGAGCCCGTCGTAGCAGCGAAGGCGATGGCAATTTCCTCTGCAGACTCTGTGTGAGGGACTGGGATTGTGGCCGACGTGATTTCTGTGCCATGGTTGTTGACAACGCTGATGGCATGCGCAGACTTTCGAGGGTACCGGGCAGCATCTGTGTAGCGGACCGCTGGTTTGTTGTCTCCGTAGGATTTTCTGAGTGTGGTGACCCTGGCCTTTCTTCGGTAAGCATTGAATACGGGATGCATATTTCTGGGGATTGGAGCAACGGTAATAAGTTAGCGTAGAACCAGGGGGATACGCTGTTTACTTTATGCTGTCTCCTGTGCATCGTAGCCAAGCCGACGTAGCGTATGACGACCCGTTTTGGTGAGTTTAAGTCTGTCGAGTTGGCTGATTTTGTGAGATTCAGCGAGTTCCTCCCAGGTTTTGTGCAGAACACGTTAAATTAGCTTCTCGGTAGAAGTTGTTGGAGGTAGACCAAGTGCATGCTTGTAGGCCTTCCGCATAAGGACATTCAGTTTGTCGCGCTCGCTATTCTTGAGACTGAGGTATAGAGTGCCGTAAGTAAACCTACTGATGATTAGGGCTTGGGTCAAGCGCATTATGTGGTGCGCTTTGAGACCATGACGTCTGTTGCTTACGCGACGAATGTGATGGGTGACTTGAATTACTTTTTCTTGAACTTTTTGGATGGTTGTAAGGCGTGCTCCGTCCCTCTGTAATTTTAAGCCGAGAATTCGTAGGGTATTACCCAGGGGTATCGGGCTACCATTGACTCAGAGTTCAAGGTCGGGTATGGGGGCGGATGGGCGACCTCTGCTGCGTTTTTTGAGCAGTAAAAGTTTCGATTTGTCAGCGGCACAGGAAAGCCCGCGAACCCGGAGGTATTCTTCCGTAATGTTTATTGCTGTTTGGAGTTCGTCTTGTTGTCCTCCTACTGAGCATGTACGCGTCCAGATAGTGATGTCGTCTGCGTACAGCGCATGGCTGATGCCTGGTATCTTGTTCAGGAGTGGCGATAGCCCTCGCATTGCCACGTTAAAAAGCAGTGGAGAAATGACAGAACCTTGGGGGGTGCCTTTTGGTGGTGTTTAGAGTTGCCGTGCGGAGTTGTCCCACTGCAATCGTGGCCGTGCGGTCGGTGAGAAAGTCGCGCACATAACGGTAGACTTTCTCTCCGCAGTGGGTAGATTGCAGGCCTTCGAGTATAGCTTGATGGGTGACATTGTCAAACGCGCTTTTGACGTCAAGTGCGAGAATGGCGCTCTTGTATATGTTTGGCTTTCGCCCAGGACTTTCAACACAGGACATCCTTCTTCAAATTAAAGAAGACTTATTGGATAACCTCAGCAGCCAACTGAAGGGGCAATTTTATATTTTTCGAATCTACGCTCCCCCTCCCTTTGGGTATCGCGATCGCGGAAAAGTGGGTGCTTATTGAGTAATTACGGTAATTATCAACACAAAGAGCCATCGTAGGTAAATATTAGACAGGTCGACAAAATCAATAATAGTTGGAATGATTGTAAGCACAAAGAACTTTTCAAAAAATCCCACCATCTCCACAAAGTGAGTGATGATGAGTGGGGCGAAGCTCCAATGATTATCGGTAAAACCGTGAAACAATCGCCCACACATCATATAAAGACTCGACACGTTGTTATGGTGGGATTTTATATACACTTATAGACACGTTGTTTATTGTTTACATATCGATGCAATGATGTACACTTATATACACACAAGATGTAATCATGTACATATCGATGAAATTATATACGAGGACTACATTGCTGATTACAAAGCTGTGGTACGCGTTTTCCTTTGAAGATTACAATTGCGCGCGCCCTAGTATGCAGCGGAGCAACGGAGACGGAGGAGCACAGGTGTGTGCCGCGACGCCTTCTAGAGTTCCTGTATATCAAGGGGAGCTACATAGAGGAACTCTACCGCCTTCAGCGGCGGCGCACCATCTAGCGGGCGACCTATGAACTATTGCACAGCTGCTCCTGTAGCGGTCGCTTCGAGATCTAGTGGACACGGCGCGCCCATGGGCTTGCCCCGAGCAAGAGGAGCTTCGCGCCTAAAGCTTTTGACGCACGAAGACACTCTGTGGGATCTGAACTTCGCCCCTAAAAGCTTTTCACGCACGACAACACTCTGGGGCATCTGAACTTCGCCCCTAAAAGATTTTCACGCACGACAACACTACGTAGCATCACTGCCCAAAACCATCACATACAACTCCAGTTTAGAAGACTACTCTGAGAAACAGCACTACCGATCAGGCACGATCTGGAACGGCCGACAGAACTACCGTATATACAAGAAACATTTCTAAAAATCGCCTTACTCATGTCAACGTTGGTAGGCTAGGAACTAGGTATTTTCATATTATTTAAAACTGCAAAGAGAGCAACAGGCATTTCATTGTCCTTTTAATTTGGAATGCGGATAGACTTACCTGTTACAAAAATATCGCAAGAAAGACTAAAAAAATTTTGACCGTTCAACGAATACGGCTCCGAGAGTGGCGTTTAGCGTCGCGGACGTGGGTACGCCAAGCCATTTCGCCGCCTTTTTCATCTCGTGTCTAGTGTGTGCTGTGGTGTTTCCTCAGCGGTCTGCAGCTCGCTTTTCACGCTCGTGTTGACCCCTGCCACTACCCCAAACAGGGGCAGATGGGGCATGCAATTTTTGGTAGCGGGGAGACTGCGTGCGGGCTTTCCCCCCTTCCTATTGCAATTCCAAAATCAGAAGGAAGCACTGCTTGAAACCTTTCCGAGTCGCTTTTCATGTATTCACGACGTGGGACCTTTCGTCCAACAGATGTTGCGGAGGCTTCTCTTAGGAAAAGGGAACAGTAAAAGTTGCTGTGCAGCCTGTGCTCTTTCTTCCGTTACAGAGAGGCTGAATGGGACTCGGATAGAGGAGTTTCTCTGGGTGTGTCATTAGGCCCAAAACCGTGCGAGGAAAACCAACTTTCCCGACGATTGCCAGTAGATCTCAGTCTATTGTAGGTTATCTCGGAAAAAATCATACTTAATTTTGCCACTACGACCGGAAGCCGAGTTTCATTTACTTGTTATAAGTACCATGAAGGTGTTAAGAATTAGAAAATTAGCGCGGCTGTAAATACAATACATGCGTGAACGGGAGAATTATAATTACAAGTAACTTTTATAACATGTTTTATCAGCATGATTCCGAAACAAATCATGAGACCTTTCACTGCTAAAACGACGACCCAGCCGAGAGAACTTTATTGCAGCAAATGTTGGGGATAATACCATCTCTCGTACCAATATTTCAGATAATATCTAGCCGGCTTTTTCAGTCATTCCAGCAACATAATGACGGCGCCGTGAGAAAGGCAGCCAACGCTTGTCTGCAATGATAAAAGTCTAGGCCTTTCAAGTTTAATTAGCTCCCTAACCAAAACTTCTGCCGATTGAAAAAAAAATCAGGACTGCCGGGCTCTGTTTCGTGCACTAGTTAGGACTGGGCCCTAGAGAACCCCATTTTGTGTTTTGCACTCGCTTGATTTCGCTCAACACCATATTCTGAGCGTTGATTGGGTGCGAGGGGTAAGGTCTAGTAAGCAATGCCAGGTCCGCCCCTCGGTTAGGTATCCCAGTATCACTCCGCTTGCACCAAGGCGAGGCCAGTATTTGCACACCAGCGGCTAAAACGCTTTCGCTTGTAGACTAGCCGTGATGAGTCCTAGAGACCGGAACTTTAGGCACGAAAACTCCAGGTTTTAGGCGCCTATAATAGGCATTGAGATGTGCGATTTAGGCCTATATAGGCACCAAATACTCCCTTTTAGGCGTATATAGGCCAAATTTCTTTTAGCTTTAGAAGTGTATCTTAGCACTAATTTTTTAGTTGCAGTGAAACCGCGGACATATAATTGGCTGCGGGAAAGTAACCTAACTTTTTTCTGTAAAATAAGCCGCAGAAGAGCTATTCTTTTAGAATTTACGTGACATTCACGGTGATTCAACACCAACAGAAAAGATCGAAAGCCATGAAAAACCACACGAATCTCAATGACTTGCTACTTGAGGTTGTACCCACTTTCAGTCGGTAATTGTGTGGGGGATAAACGTCCACTGAACTTGGGGGAATGTTCTTGTACTTCGGGACTTTCCATGATTTAATTCCATCTGGAATATAACAATGTTTGCTCCTCAGAACATTCGGCAGTTATTTTAGAACGTGGAATCCAGAAAGATTATGTCAGGCAGATTTAATCATCCGGCCCTTCGGGGATGGTGGCGGATCTGTCCTGCACCTCCCCGATTAACTAATCATTCTTAGACAGAGTGGCGCCAAATCTCCCAGCTGCTGAAAAGCTTTTTGCTAAGAATGCGAAATAAGCACACGAATGCGCTGTGTCACGTTGAAGTGTAGCGTAGGGCAAATACTTTGGGCTGCGACGCATTTGTCCATTGCATAGCTGTTGATGAAACCGGAGTGTAGAACCTTTCTAATCATCATCGCGGCACCGATGCGGATATCATCATCGGGGCCCGTAATCTCTCGTGAGCAGCTCGAGCTCGAGCTGCTTCATCTTCTTTTAATTCGCCATCTTTGTTAATAGAACCACCATCGCATCACCGGGACGTCTCGGCCCTTGGTCTCTCCTCTCATTTTAAATGGTGCCGATAAACCCGGGAAGAAGGCCCTCCTGAGATTTGGAGTCTTCCGCACTTGGGCCTTTGGAGGAGGAGGACCCCTTGATACCGACGACGGACCGCTGTGATGGACTGAACCGGTGGTGGTACACGAAAGTGACCGAGGCGATGGGCGGACAAGACGACGACGGATCCTCACCTCCGACGGTTCCCTCGATGGGCAGCGATTTCTTGAACGGTGAGGGGAATGCCACCGGGGATCGCGCAACGCAAGACGCATTAACTTTCATGTGTGACCAGAGTATTCTTGAGAATACAATGCACCTTAACGATCTTCAGACGAAACGAAAAAAGGAACTGTGCAAAGAAGCAAGAGCAACATTAGTCCTCTCAATGACGAGCAGTGGTGTTAGTTATGTGTTGCAACTTTTCTGCACGAGTTACGAAAAAATGAAGTTAGGTTAAGATTGCTCAACGAAGAAATCGAACCGTTTGTTGACATTGAGCATATAAACCAGGAATTCGCTACCAACATCGAATACGAAGACGAAATATTTCACGTTATGTGCCGAATATATTACCAATAGAAAGGCAGAATATGTGACGTCCTGAAGGAAGGCCAGATCTTCGAATCATTAAATTTATAAAAACACTTCAGAGAATTTTGACTACGACAGAACGATTCTATGACCCAGATGATTTGAAGAACTCCCGAGAAGCCTCTATGACAGAAACTCCGCCTGCGTCACAGCTCCTACCGCAAGTAGAGCGTGATAATGCGACAGCTTTGTTGGCTGAACGTAATTTTCAGGCTGAAGACGCTTTGCTATCTTGTGCCATTCAAGAGACAGCCGAAGTGAGCGCAAGCAAATTGACTCCCTTGACGTTGGCACAAGCTATGTATCGGGGTTGCTTCCAAACTGAGATTACGGACGTACCACCTGGAGAACCAAAAGTGACGAATAAGAGACAAGTGTTGGCAACAAAAAGACAATCGATAGTCGACACTGAAGAGCGGTGTACTGACCATAATGAGAGAAATCCCAAGAGGATTGCTGTTGCATGCATACAACAACACAGACGAAGAGTTTGCGGCAAGCGCCCTTTTAAGATACGGAATGCATCACGCAATGACGGTCCAACCAGGAGAGTGCAAGCATCCAGAAAAAAGCATCAAGGAGCGAAGAAGGTCTTTTCAGTACGAGGTGTATATAAATTGGTTGAATACACATCCGAGTTAAGAGGCGTCGAAGATCTACTTCGAATTTCCGCCTGGCTACGTCGTGTGCACCGAATCTACCGGCTTGGGCTCTGAAGACGGCCCCTGCTGCAGCTTCGCCTACCGATTGCCTTAGAGTATCAAGAACGATCTTAAGGCAGCTACTGGACGCGAACTAGACACGGCTACTTTGTGGGCGCAAAAACTGGGGCCGGGGAAGATGTAGAAACTTTCTAATCATCATCGCGGCACCGATGCGGATATCATCATCAGGGCCCGTAATCTCTCGTGAGCAGCTCTCGCTCGAGCTGCTTCATCTTCTTTTAATTCGCCATCTTTGTTAATAGAACCACCATCGCATCACCGGTACGACTCGGCCCTTGGTATCTCCTCTCATTTTAAACGGAGTGTTTATAGTATTGTTTTCCGCCCTTAGCGGAGTTGTTAAGGGGTAACGACGGGCTCCGGTAGATGAGGCGCAACCGGTAACTGACGCCTGACGACAAAACTTCGCTTCGAACAAAGATCTTTACTGCAGGTATTGATTCGTTGACGGAGCAGAACGAGCTCCTCAGCTCTTGACAGCACAGATCAATTCCATGGATAGTACACGGAAGTCCAATAATTCTGTAGAAATTACTAAGCTATTCTGTTCTGCAGATGCGGATGACTTGTGAAGCTACAGGAATAACACCATTCACTCACTATACGCTATATACCGATTATCAACATTACACAGCACGCACAATTCTTTTGAACTAATTCCCTTAATGCGAGGTTCCCAATGCCATGCCCTAAAGGTTACCCGCCACGGCAGATGATGGGTGTCACGACTACATTACTTGTAAAGTGCTGAGTCTCCATTCCTAAGGTACGTTTCTTGTTCCTTATTCGTGCTACGCGTACTGCATCGTGCCAGCCGCCGGTTTTCCCGTGATCGGCGGCTGACAGTGCCCGTCTTCGTGGCATCACCTTAAAACTTCGGTACCTCAGATCTTCCCGTTGTTTCCCCCAGAAGGCGTCTTTGAGCTTGAGTGGCATGTACGCGGCTGTGCCGCATTCGTTTTTTGTTTGATGTCTTTTTATTCCGTTAGCAACAGATAGGGCACATCGGCAGAAGGTTTCCCTGTTGGTCCGTGGGCACAGCACGTCATAAGGACATCGAACAAAAGAGTTTGCGCGGACCGTGGTGACGTCGGTGAGCTTGGCTGCCATGTCGCTGCGCACGGGTATCTGGCGGCTCGGCCGAGGTTGCGAGTTCGAGGTGGTGGCGGCTTGGGCACGGTGTGGGCTTCTCGCCGTGTTTGGCACGACACGCGGATTTTTCTCGAAAACAGCGTGGCATTCTCAAGCGAGAACAGTGCCTGCAGAACATTGACTCAAAAAATCTAAAGAAGGCACATATAACACAAAAAGGCATTTTTAGGCGCCAAAAAATCCCATATATTCAAAAGAGGCACGAAAAAGCTCATGTAGTCAAAATAGGCACTATAGGCACAATTACTATTGCTACAAAGCTCCGTTCCCTTAGTTCGTGCTCATATGTTAAACAGGATTGATACGGACTAGACGAAAAACAGGCATTTTGACTAAAGTTCCAGTCTCTACTGATGACTGCCACTTATAAGGTGTTATAATGGTTCTTATGACGGAATGCGTTCTTAGCGTCTGGTTGTTATTTAACAACGCACAACCGAGTCTAACTTGTTTTCTAGTACCCGCCGTGGTGGCTGAGCAGCGAAGGCGTTGTGCTGCTGAGCACGAGGATGCAGGTTCGATTCCCTGCCACGCGGCCACTTTTTTGATGGAGGCGACAATCAAAAACGCGCGTGTCCACCAAATTTAGGTGCACGGTAATGATTCCCAAGCGGTCTAAATTATTCCGGAGCCCTGCACTACGGCGCGCCTCATCGCCTACGTTGCGTCGGCGCGTTAAACCCTACGATAAAAGAATTGATCAACTTGTATTCGGAAATCAATGAACGCTGTCACTTTCGGTTACGCAATCCGCCTCACAGAAGCATGAGGCGCCCTCTGCGCTTCATAGCGTGGACACGATGTGATCACGCTAGAAATTCAATTTCAGCGAAGGGAATAGATGCGTGGCAAGTCTTCTGGCCTAGCGTAAACTTGTCTAAGAAAGAAGGCAAAAATTAAGTAGAATAAAGGTAGATGAAGGTAAAGCGTGAGCAGATAAGATAAAGGTAGATAAAGCTAAAGATAAGATTAAGATAAACATTAAGGTTGAGCCGAAAAAATTAAGTAAAATAAAGGTAGATTGGGTCTTCTAAGTTCTAAGTCACTGCTGTTTCTCTGGTCCTAGATATCAGGCCTTTGCGAGTCCGAGCTTGAGCGGGACAGCCCACACTCCCACTGCTCCCGGGTGGGGGGAAGAAAGGGAGTTTGGCGATCCGAGCATACCCATTCGAGTTGGTACATGGCATTGGTAGTAAAGCAGCTTGAGAAGTCGTAAGGGCATGCCCAAGCAGCACAAGCATGTACGGCTAAGCATGAGCTGTCCATCTCTGGTCGGGTAATTTCTGCTCGGTTGTTGCTCCATCAGAGTGTAAAGCCCGTACCCAAAAGTGGTCCTTGGCCTGTGCTGAAAGTTCCCTGGTGTAAGCTGAACAGCTGCTCACCTTTGACCAAGGCATCGCCAAGGGGCCTACAACCGCCCTTCGGCCGCCAGACTTTGCCGTCGTCTTGCCGTTCTTTTATTGGCCGGCGGCCGTTTAACCTTTAACAACCCACGGCCGTTCAACTTTTACAGACCACGGCTATTCATCCTTGCTTCGGCGCCAGCTGTTGAACCAGAGGCGCTCAGGCATGGTTAAACTTTAGCCATGCAACATTCTCGTCCGGCCGTTCCACTGCAGCAGGCATATTAATTGTGGTGCTGCAGCTTTCATCCAGCCCTAGAATGGGTATAGTCGAGCTGTTTCTACAGCCAAGTGCAGAATTTATAACCTCGTAACAGCAATCATTCGTGCTTTTAAGGAAAGAATTAAATTCCGCAACTGGCAAAAACTGTTGATCACAAAATGTGGTGCAGGTTTTTTTTCTCAATTGCTGCTCCTACAGTGATGCTGCTTCCATTTGATGCAACCGCTACTGTGGTCATGGACAGAGTACAGCTGCTTTGTTCCAATGGAAACCACAGCTGCCATGCTCAGGAGCACCTGCAGCACAAAACAAAAAGAAAAAAGGACAAGTTACAACTCTGCACAGCTCACAGTGTAACCAAACTAAGAAAGGCAGTTCGAGGCACCTACAGATATTTACACTGCTAATGTGAAATGTACCTTGCTTTAAAGGGACCCTAACTCTTGGAGCAGTGGAAGTAAACCTGCACGACCTTTAGACTACACTGCCAGGAATACCTGAGCCAAATTTTACATGTGCACGTGAAGCGGTGGGCGCGCAAATCACCGTGAAAGACACGGAAAAACCAACCTCACTCTCTTTAATTTTTCTCATTATACACCCCTGGCATGGCCTAAACAACGCCAATACGGCCATGGGTGTCCTATTTGCTGTCGCTGGTCAATTTCGCGGCTTATGTCTTGTATTTCCTGTTCGTCGGCGCTGTGTACCAACCTCTTCTAAGCGTGAACCTGTACGGAGAGTTTTTGGGGTTCTGTTGTGTCTTGAGTGCACAAGGAGTTTGAGTGAGCGACTAAATAGTCCCGGTTCAACGAGATCAATCGACAACAAACGTTCATTACTGTGAAAACACCCTACCAGACTGAGCACGCGCTTGGGAGTAGGCAGCGATGCCTGCTTTTTTGTGCCACCAGACGGGAAATAGACCCCTCCACGTTGCGGAGAAAAGAAAAAAACACTCCCTGACTTGTGATGTAGCGAAGGCCCCCAAAGAGAACACCGTGAGCCGCAGAGCGCACAACTTTCGCGCGTCCAGCCCAGGTGCTCCGGAACTACACATTGGTTAAAGAAAAGAAATAGTTTCCAAACAAACAGAATCCGAGAAAGAATTAGGAAAGGTTTTCAGCCAGGAATCAGATAAAAATGAAAATAGAAAAACGCTTTTATTGCAAAGCTCAGATTTTTAAACTATCCCATGTTGCCTTTTTTTCTCACGGGAAGTTTTAGCTCTGAAAAGTTGAGCAGTCGCATATTGTATTTGCCTTGTTCAAAGTTGCCCAGCTATCGAAGTCACACGATAATGTGGTGAAACCACCCAGCCGCATATTCAGGGTGATCAAGATTAAGTCCACAGGGTTTTTAAAAAAAAAAATAGGCGCTTAGATTTACGTGAGGCCGACCGCTACACTGAGATTATGCGCTCAGTGGGACATTTAAATAGGAGGTAATTATTGATTTCGGAGGCTTAAATAACTAAAATTGACTAATTAACTTTTTAGTGGCTACAGTAACCTGACATGTTTATATTGGGAAGTTTACGCAATCATGCTTCTAGGCAGTTTCAATTGGCAGAATTCTTCTGGTGCGTCCGTAGTCTGAGATGTCAAACGGCGAAGTTTAATTGCCGTTCGCATAATTACGCATGCAAGACAGTCTGCACCGCCGCAAAGCTCCTCCCTTCTGTGACGTGCCTGCTGTGTACGGTGTTTAGTTCGACAAACGGGTGGAGGCACAGGAAAAGGTGATAACTGGCGCCCATTCATTCTTCACTGGCGTTATCGCAATCTTCAGTACTCGGTACCACTATCGAAACAGAACAAAAGTGAGGAGCTATGCGCCGGTCTTGACTAGTAGCATGCATAATCATGCGAACGGCAAATACACTTCGCCGTTTCATATCTCGGAGTACTTATGCGCTAGAAGAATTCTGCAAATTGAAACTGCGTAGAAACACGATGGGGTCTAACTTCCTAATGCAAACATGCCTGGTTACTGCAGCCACTAAAAAGGTAATTAATCAATATTAGGTAATTAAACCACCTACATCAATAATTACCTCCTAATTATGTGTCCCCCTGGGAGCATAACCTCACTGTAGAGGTGGTCTTCGCGTAAATTTAAGCGCCTATTTAAAAAAAAAAAAACATGCCCACTAACTTTGATCACCCTGTATAAACAGAGCTCGTGCGATAAAAACCTGCATACGGTACAAAACACCTCCATTCCTCACGATGTCATCAAGAACACCGGCACTTATTTCAGACATCCTAGCACCCTCGCTGCGCCTCCACCTGTCCATCATCAACGCACGACATATCGAGCGTCGTCAGCATCAGTAAATTGTATTTAGCTTCCGCGAACCAACACCGTGAGACTGAAACGGAAGCGTGAAATCGAGCCGTAACACGTTTCTGCACCGAACCTCAGTTGCGCAAGGAAATGGCCAGCAAAAATGAACTTACCGAACTTTCTTTGTACGGGCACTGGATAACGCCGCCGTTCGTCAATCGTTTGCAGCAGCATTTCACCTTATCCTTACCCTCACGTGCTTCCAAAGTGGCAAGCAGGATATCCACAAAGCGCGAACACATGTCACAACACAAGACTGAAAATGTACCTTTGCAACTATACCACTAGCAAGCCATTATTTTGTATTCACTGTCCATTATCTTTGATTTAGCGTATTCGGTTAATATTTTTGTGTCCTCGTGGATTTGACTATGAGTGCACATGTACATTCAGCACTCTGTTCGGTTGCTGGGCGCGTGTCCACGCATGACCTTAGGAATTCCGGTGATTGGCCACGGGTGGTGCTAGACCTCCGACAGACGTCAGCGGTTCACCTTTCGAAGAACAGAAACGTGAAATTCATACGCGGACCGGATAACGTACGTTTCCAAAACAACTTTTGAACAACGGCTGCCTACGAAGAGAGAGAGACAAAACATTTTAATGAGCTCAAATGTGAGAGTGGAACCCTAGTCCGGGAATTCCATGCGTTGCCCTCGCCGTCTTGGCCCGTGTCACCAGGAGAGTCTGGTCTCCGGTTGACAGCTGGTCAACAGTGTCTCCCACAGCTCAGGAAAGGAACAGGTGGAGAGGGGTGGTAGGCTGGGGTTGTGAGCGCATTCTACAATTATATGCTGGAGGGTACCTAGCTGTGGACAAAACTTGCATAGCCCCGGAGTACTGTGTGGGAAACAATAATTCATTCGAACCGGGTGAACGTACGTGCCTGCTTTGTAATTGTCGGAGTGTTATTTCCTGAGTTTTGCTGAGGGATGGGTGAGGGCACGGGAATTTTTGTCTGGTGGTCCGGTAAAATTGGGTAATTTCTTGATATGTGAGAAGTGGCGGTCGGGCTGCGGTGACCCTCTGGGGCTCGGTAGGCCAGTTCGCGAGCCTGTTGGTGGGCGAAGTTGTTGCCCGTCACAGAGGCATGGGCAGGTGTCCAAACGATCGCCACTCGGTGAGATGGACGGTATCGCTGAAGTAACCGCCGGGTCGTTGGTGCAGCCCTCCCTGAAAGGAAACTGCGGCAGGCTGCTTGAGAGTCAGTGATGATGACTCTGCTGGAACATTGGATGAGGGCTAAGGCAATGGCGAGTTCTTCGGCGTCTCGTGGAGATGTCGTACGGATGGATGCGCATGAAGTTAAATGGCTTCTGGTTGTTGTCACTGCAACCATGGTTTGGTTGTCAGCGTAGCTCGCCGCATCGGTGTAGGACACGTCAGAGCGATTGCCATATAAGCGTTCGTGGGCTTGGCTGCGGGCGGTCCTGCGCTCGGAGTAGAGGTCGGGGTTCATATTCTTTGGTAGGGGTCGTACAGAGATATGTTTACGCCACTCGTCTGACAAAGGGGCCAGGTGGGTTTGTTCTTCACAGGGCCAGTTGATGCATTGCAGTACAAAGTGGCCTGCCGGAGTGTGTGTCAGACGGAGGCGCTGGCTTGCGAGATGACCTTCAATGAGTTTCTCAATAGTGTTGTGAAGACCCATTTCAAGAAGCTTGGTTGTCGATGTACTCATAGGGAGCCCGAGTGCTTGTTTAAATGCCTTCCGAATGATCCTGTTTAGTGCTTCAATGTCGGATTTGGTTAGGGCCATGTATGGAGCGACATAGATGAGGCGAGAAATGACGAAAGTTGAATTAGTCTCATTGTGTCCTTTTCTTTCATTCCTCGATGCCGGTTAGTGACCCGCCTAATCATATGCACGACTTGAGCTGACATATTACGCAGCTTTGACAAGGCAAAGTCGTTTCGGGTATTGGCTTGGATGGTAAGGCCTAATATCTTGAGTGAGTGGCTAGGTTTGATCGAATGGCCGTCAAGAGATATTTCGATGGGCTCGACGTGGTGTCGTGTGGGGTGTTTCCGGATGATGACAAGTTCTGATTTTTGCGGTGAACAATGTAAGCCACAAGCCTGGGCGTAATTATTGACTTCTTCTGCTGCACGCTGCAATGTGTCCTGCAGCCCACCGAGAGAGTCTGTGTCAGTCCAGAGGGTGATGTCGTCTCCATACAGTGCGTGGTGACACGAGTACTCTAGAACTGGACAACAGCCATTCATCATGTGCTCCCCTGCAAGCGGAAACAAAGCGGTCGCCAGGTAGCCGTGCCCAAGCTGACCATCTTTTGTAAACCCGCTTTCAAGCAACAAGCGGGTACTCGGTGGCGGGAAACCTGCCGCCTGTCTTTTGATTGAACGTTGCTGGAGCAAGTGCCGTTCATCCGCCAGATAACTTCTGAGTAACGTTCACCGAGGGGAAACCGTGTTGACGGTTAACAAGCGAAAGCTGACCAACTTAAGAACATTGGCTGCCGAAAACGTGCGCTGAGGATGGTGGCTGTATTCAAACCGTTTATCTTATGTTCAACGCCGGCCAGTTTGTTGCCGATGGCCGAGCATTCCGGGGAACAGCCGTAGGTTGGCAGGTCAAGAATCGGACTTGCTGTGCTGCCTGGGTGGGTGCATATGTGATGAAGTATAAGGTGTTCCAATATGTTTGCCGGGAGTCGCAAGTGTTGAGAAACGAGTGAGGAGGTGGGCTATCGCGGGGGCTCCTGGTAATGTGGAGGCTGAAGGGGGGTGGCGCAACTCGCCGACAGCCGTTGGGAATGCCCGGCATGACCTGGGGTTCACAAGATTTGTATCTGGGAGCGAGTCTTCATGGAAAGATGTGATATTCTTACTGTTATAAAGTTGTGGCAAGCATGCTGCGAGTCTGTAGGTATGGTTACCAATTGCTTTGGGGGCAGCGGTGGCGGCGAGATCTATATGGCTGTCTTTTATGGGGTAGTGGTGCTGGTATCGGCGGTGGAGGCGGATTCGAGGATGTTGCTTTGGGAATTGCGGGAAACCATTGCGTGGCTGCGCTAGCTGGTTTAGGAGACGAACGCGTGCTTGTGTTGGACCGACGTGTCGTAGGGCGCATATTGCATGGGATAGAACAGGCCTTAATGTGGGTGTTGATACGGGGGGACATGCACTCTCATGCGTCCAACAAAGTAAGAACTAAATGACAGAGGTGTGTCGAAAGCCTGCGGCCCCTGGCGGGATGTCTCCTTCATCCCCACTGGACGACTTGCTGACCGACTTGCTGTGCTTCTAGGAGTTCAGACAGCGAATTGCGGAGGCCGAGTCGGAGTAGGTGCGTAGTAGGTGGGAATGCCGAGAGCACCAGAGAAATTATTGATAGAAGTGACAGATAAAAAATGAAGTCGGCTCACGTTAATTAGTAAGACATGAAGGTATCCAAGCTGTGCGCAATAGTAGCGTTTTCCCTCCTTTTAGCATCACGGCGTTGATTAAGCCTCGCCGCTGTGCGAAGGCCTGCAGCGTGATGTTCGTCTTCCTGCACCCCACACCGATTGCGGTGCACGTGGCCTCGTGGCCTTCCTTCGTGACGTGCGCTTATCGCGGTGGCGGGGCCTCCTCGCCTTCCTTGCTTATCTCTCCCCTGCCGCCTATCTCTCCCTGTTATTGGGCCGCTACTTCGTGCTAGGTGCTTGCGGAATGTATGTGGTTTGCCCTGTAGCGCTTAAAGGGACACTGAAGTGAATTTGTCAAGCTCCCGTTTTTGCTTGCACTGCGTAGACTGGCTCAAATTAGCACACTTTTCATCGTTTATTCGGTTGACAAATCGGTAATTATTTTGCAAAGCGCGAAAGAAGAAAAACTACCATGCGTGGTTTGCGGCGGCCGTACCAACTAAGGCTGTGACGTTGGGAGGAGGGGGCACCGTGATTGGACGATGCCCAAGGTTAGCAATCAAACAAGTTTCGGTTTCGGTTCTGTAAAACACAACCGATGGCGTTGTTGGATGGGCATTATCAATATCTCAGTAATCATCGTACCGCGCTTCTGCTATGTTGTCGGCTGTAAAATGCGTAAAATAAGCCTCCCAGGACGGCTTGGAATCGTAGCATTCACTAGCCGAGGCCTACGCAGTGCATGAACGCCCTCCGCGTCCCCGCAGGCGCTCAAATGCCATGCGCTCTTCCCCCATATTTGGAGCTTGCCTCACTTATGCCTGTATTATAAAAAGCGTGTTCGCACCAGGCGAAGGGTATGTTGATTCTGGCCTGTACCCACTGCCCGCAAGCAGTCGGTGCTTATGGCAACAGCACGCCAACGAGAACTCGCTAGCGCGCCAGTGCCAGCCTGCGCGCGTTCTGTGAACTTGCTCGTGGAGCAATGAACGTTGCGGCCCAAAAAAAGGTGAACTCAGTATAGAAAACATTGGCGGAAAACGAAAAAGTTAGCTTATAAAAAAAGAACCACGTAACCGCGGGGATTCGAACTTGTGACTTGCAAAACACTCGCGATGATATACCTAGCGCTAAAGACCACTCGGCCACGGGCCACTTTTTTTTTTCTTTTCTTTAATGCATGGGGAAATTTTAAAAACTTCAACAGACAAGACACTTAACACACAATATAAACACTGACAGCAAAGGGCAGGGACATCAGTCGAACAAAGATCAAAACTCAGGCAAGCAAACACACGCATCCAAAAGAGGCAGCCACTCTGGTGGATCACTCTGCGCATCATAAACGCTCCGCACCAACCCCGCCTGTTCCCGAAAGATGCACTTGGTCGGCCTAGGGGGTTCCGCATGCCGATCAGTCATGCGGCACTTCCACAAGCTAAACAATCCTAGGAGAACGAAAACGTCATATGGCACCCGATTAACATCTTCAAATGGCAGGAAGCGAATGGTGTACGGGGTGATGTCAATGTCCTTTTTAGTGTCCGCTGCAAAACGTCCCAGAAGAACACAGCGTCCCGGCACAACACAAAACAATGATCAATTGTCTCTGGTTGATTACAGAGGAGACAATTGTCCGACCAAGGAATAGACATTCCTTTTTCGCGCAGCCATGTCTTAACTGGGAGTGTGGAAGAATGAAGTTTGAAGAAAAATGTTTTTGCATTTGGCGGGATACACATGCTCATTACGCGTTTTAAAACATTGCTTTTCTGGTAGCATAAGTAAGGCTGCGGATAAACAGGCATCGGGAATAGACTTTCAATAAGAGTGTTCGTCATAGTTTTCCTTGACATGCTGAACAGATCTTCGAAGGAAAGCCGCGCGGTAAGAAAGTTAAACGACTCCACGACCTCTTTGAGAAATCCCCATGGAGGCTTCGTATTGACTTCGCCCGTACATACAAGCAAAAAAGGCAAATGGAAACTTATGCGCTGCTGAAGTACAGTTAGTAAAAAGTGGGTGATCAACCAATTTGCAGAAGAAAAAACGCGACACAAGTTGGTGCACAAACAAATGCATGAGCCCAACACCCCCTGCCTTTAAAGGAAGAAACAAGTTGTCCCTGCGCATAGGTTCCCATTGAGAGCCCCACACGAATGTTGCAAAAACTCTATGTAGGGCCTGAACTTTTGCTCGCGCACAGTGAAGCACTTGAAGCACATAAAGGAGCTTTGTGGCAAGGAAGACTTTACACACTCTTGCACGTGCAAACACAGAGAGGTCGCGCCCATTCTATGCCTGCGTTGCGCGCTTAACTTGCGTTAGCGCTGATGACCAATGAGGCCCTGTGTTCCGTATTTGATGTAACGGCACGCCGAGGTACTGAAGTGGGGCGCTATCCCATATAATACCAGCGAATCTGGATGGTTTTGTTCCCCACTGTCCGATCCAAAATCCCTTAGTTTTTTCCATATTGACATCTGCTCCAGACACATCGCAGAAATGCTTAGTCACTGTAAGGGCTTCCTGGACACTCCTTTTGTCAGCGCAAAAATACGCTATGTCATCTGCGTAAGCAAGCACCTTAATTTGGCACGATTGTAAGCAAAACCCTTTCACTCTTTGACTCTGCTGAATGCTGAGACAAAGAGGCTCGAGGTACAATGCAAACAGCAACGGTGACAGGGGGCAGCCTTGTCTGACAGGCGACTTGATCGCAATCGGCTCAGACAGAATACGATTGACGATAAGCTGTGTACTGCGCCACGGGCCACCATTGCCAGGGATGGAAATATAAGGTATATAATGTATAACCAGTTTACACTTTATTTTAGCATCCCAAGCAGCTTAGGTGACTATTTGTTGTTTTGCGCTCGTGCAGTAAGCATCTCCCAAGTTTCCACAATATCTCACGTCCAGCAATTGCATTTCTTAGACGGAAAAGCGTTCGCAGATGCGTAGTCGTGCTGCTGGCCGCTGTGCTTGTCCGCCCAGCGCAAAAAAGTGCTTCCCGCATCGTAGTTTGACGCTGTACGGTAAATATATCAGTTGGTTTCATTTCCTTAGTACCTATATTGACTTCGCTGTCTCTTCTCCCGCCTTCAAGATGCCTTATATTTTCCTACTGGCGTATACGTATACCAGTCAGCGAAGCGTCGCATGTGCGCTTGTGCAGCGCTTGTATGAAGCGACCTTGAGTTGGAGCTAGATACAGTGTATAAACTAACCAAGTAAAGAAAGGCACATTCTTCCATTCACAAACGTGTCCTGGCTTCGTTTCAACTGAGCGAACGAATTGCGACGACCCGTCGGCGGCCGGCGGACGAAATGCTGGGCCGACTGACTCTGTCTGAAGGCCGGGGAGCCGTGCAGTAGCGCAGCCAATTGCGAGCTCGGCTCCTCCCGACGTCACACGAAAACGCCACAGAAAATGGGCGAGCGTAAAGAGAGGAGGACAGCATTTTCGAATTAATTTTTCTAGTAAATAAAATCACGTAAACGCGCCCAGAGTCGTGGAAACATGGCCTGGGGACTCCAGACTACAATTTGCGCTAGTAATCCCGCAATGTTTACATATCACTTCAGTGTCCGTGTAAAGGCAAAACTGGTCACACCGCGAATACTGCCCAAGGATAGCCTAGTGTAGGTTGGCGCTACAAAATACGCCCACCTTCGCAGTTGATATAGTGAGCCTGAGGAAACAGCGCAGCTGTTGGTCGTCGTATTTTGAAGTGGCATTTTTTGGTCGGCCCCCTTCTTGGTGCGAAGCCCCTTGGCGGCGGGCGCTTCGCGCATAGTGATGTAATGTGCGCAGAAGCGTGGTTCTTTGGGGGCCCGGCGTTTTCATGGTTTAATGTTTTGTGCATTCGAATAAAATTTTTCGACTCCACGTATAGCTGTCGCCATTGCTTGTTCATGGCCATGTGGATGGTCAACACAGAAAAGCAATCATGTTCAATGCTGTCGCCGTCAACGCGCATGCTGATGACACTAAAATTTAATAAAAGTAAGCGAATAAAATTGATACCAGGTACAACACAAAACATACATGTATTCGTCATCTTTTTCTGTGCCTTCAACTGCGACGAAAAAAAAAATGCGCCATGTATTACTCCTAGCTGTAATGTTTTACCCAAGTCAACATTACCAGACATAAATTTCCATCAGTACGTGACAATGTGTAAATTACCGTCTTTGGAATGAGGTAGTAGGCTAAAAAAATCACCATGAGCGCCCTATCTCTAGCGTAAAGCACTTACTATATTTACTCGCGTAATGATCGCACTCTGAAGTTCGTCGTCAAAATACGACTTTGTTTATTTCCCGCGCAATGCTTGCACCCTGAAATAGCCGCAGCCATATGTGGTATCTGTGCCAAGCCTAGCTGGCGATGGTTGTGCTTACGTATATTCCCTGCTCTTTTGGCGATGGTTGTGCTTACGTATATTCCCTGCTCTTTGAAAGCGGAATTGGGTACGTTATTGCTGTTGACTTGCCGGTATTCGCGTTAACAGTCAGTGATCACGCCGGCGCTCGCGCGTCACGTGTGCCCGGACGTGTACGCCAGTGACGTGTGTACGTGTGCGGGCAACATCGCGCAACTCTGGCCCAAAATTTATAATCCTGTGGACTGTGCAGTGCACCCCGTGAAAGCTGCCGACTCTACGGCCGGCTGCCGGCCATAACGAGTGCCGTATATTCGACGGACCTGGCCGCACAAACTCTAGCCGTCCAGCAGCTCGAGGCTGCTCTCGCCAGGCAAAGCGGATAGAGTCGCAGATGTTATTTGGGGGTTAGGGAGAAACTGTGTTTTACGAACTCCCGAGTACCGGCAGCTAGATACGCCGGCGGGGCTTTTTTCAGAGTCCCGAAGACGTCGTGACACAGTGGGCAATGTGTGTGGAGGCTCTGCGAATGGGGTAGGGGGCGCCTCTCTCACTTCCCTCTGGCCATAAATAAAGTCTTTCTTGATCTCTATCTCTCACTGGGCAGCATCGTGTTCACTATTTTGGGCGAACTCTGATTTACAAATGTGGCATAAGTACTCATGGTGCAATAGAGAATGAAGATTGTTATGCCTTTGTTTTTCTTACGCACTTACTTGCTGGGAGGCGTGCGTATGCATTCTTGAGCGGAGGGTCACTCTGTCGTCGGTATTCGCGTTATGGCAAAGCGTAGTTATTGTGTAAGAAATGTTATCAAAATTTATACCGGGGGGAAGTTAAATCAACATGTGACGCAGTCCTTAGCGTTCTCCTAGTTGATTCAAATTCATTCTCCTAATGTAGGAAAGCAAGAAACTAGAAGCAAATGTTGGATGTAATTACCGGGTTAAGCCATGGCTTCTTACATGAATTGCAACAGACTGATGCAGTTTTCATCATTTCTCCGAAGCAGCTGATGTCAACCCTCATACCTAATATAGGAAAGCAAGAAATGTTAGAATGTCTCAAATTGATGTTATTTGGCGGGTTACGGAGTACATGTGTTACAGACCCCGTGCAGCTAGATAGAGCACAGTCTTTATTTCAGATGTCCAGCACTGTGACAGCAGCAGCAAATTGTGTGTTGAGCTGTTCTCCCCTCGCAGCAAACTCGTTGCGGAGCGCGTTCCGTAATTCATGAAAACACTGCATTTTGCGTCACTTTAAAACGTGGCAGGTGGTGGTCGGTGGAGTTTTAAATGAGAATGCATTTATTAGCCGGGGGTTGTCTTGCTCGGTTGGCCGGCGTGCGCCTGCATTCCTCCAGCGCGAGCGCACGTGAGCGCACGCCTCGTAGTTCTGCCTTCGTCGTCGTCGTCGTCGTCGTAAATGCGAATGCATTTCTTAGTCGGGGGTTCACACAATGCAACGTGAGCATTACGCCTGTCCCTGGCGGTGACGTCACTGCAGTTGCTTCCACGTCATCATCATCGGTTGGAGGAGAAGAAGAAGACAAGTCTGCGAAGCGAAGAGCGCGTAATGCCGAACGCGTTACGCGCTCGGGAACATCAAGAAGGCGTCTAGTCGTTTGAACGCGCTTCGGGTTCTTTGGAACGAGTTTGAAAGAGGAGGTGATGACAACGGTGACGCCATCATCGCGGTCTGTGACGACAACCCTCGTCTGGCGCCGTTCAGGTCGCACCTGGTGTGTGCCTCTTGCCGCGAGTCTCTGGTCAACGGGCGCGTTCCTTCGATGAGCGTGAGTTTCGGCTACCGGTACCCTCCTCGTCCGGCGCACCTTCCCATTACTGCTTGCCGACTGGTGCCTTGATAGCGATGGACGTCGGTGAAGTCGAATCCCTCGCAGCAACGATACCACCAGAAAGAAGTGTAACACAATGCAACGTGAGCATTACGCCTCTCCCTGGCGGTGACGTCACTGCAGTTGCTTCCACGTCACCATCATCGGTTGGAGAAGAAGAAGACAAGTCTGCGAAGCGAAGAGCGCGTAATGCCGAACGCATGCGCTTGAAGCGAGCTGCCGATGCGGAACTTCGTGCTCGGGAAGCGGCTGCGAAACGCCAACGACGAGCCGAAGATCCTGAAATGTGTGCTCGTCACGCTGCTGTCCGGCAACAACGGCGCGCTGAGAACGCTGAAGCTCGTGCCAAGAACGCTGCCTATCAACGTCAACGGCGAGCCGAGAATGCTGAGGTTCGTGTTCGAGAAGCACGGCGAGCCGCCGACCCTCGAGTGAAGCGGCACGAGGCCGAGACCAAGCGCCAACGACGAGCGGCCGATCTCGGCGGCGCTCGCGGCGACTCGCTCTCGGGAGTTTGCTCTGCCGGACGCCCGTTTCAAGCGTGACTTAGAAAACCGGAGCTTCGGCCGGTGCACCCAATGCATTCGCATTTCTGCACGATTCCCTTCGGGGAGGTGCGGGGGAATTTTTTATAATGTTTTCATTTATGGTGTTTATTATTTCATGAAGCCTATCGTAAAAAGTCTGAACTATAACTTGCTTGAGTTTTCTGCGGTAAAACCTTTTTCGCGAAAAATTTGCCTCTCTAATTACGGACCCCTAAATATGCATCACATTTTTGGAAAAAAAAAGTACGATCATTGCGCCAGTAAATACGGTAATTTCTATTAGCGCTTGACCTCGGGAGCGACAAAGGATTCCATTGTCATTTTCATAGATTGAAATGAAGACGCCAATTCTGGGGATTAATATTACTCGGGCACAGGTATATTCGACGTCGGAGAACATAGTTAATAACGCCAGAAGTGCATAAATGTACTTTATACTAGGTCCTCTACACATTTTCCCTTTGAGTTCTGTTGTAAAATACAAGGCATCGTGCGTCGGTACTGACACCATAACTGCAGGAATGAAACTTGGCATCATACTATGTTATTCTTTCCCTATTCAGTAGCTAGTCGCTGCCCATGTTTTTCTAGCCGGTGATTGCCAAGTCCTTTGTAATGTGTGGTGCTTTCTAATGTTCGTCTACACGCAGATGCTTCTTTTACATAAGCGCATGGGTGCGCAGTTTTATTCCACAAAACAATATTACACAGCTTTCGATCTAACAGGCGTTTTTTAGGGAGCGTAAGTCTTGAAATTTAGTGATACAAGTAAACTGAGAATGTATAAATCCATTCAGGCACCATAATCAGGCACCATAATTAATTAAATTCGGCGTAAACAACGAAACAAATATTCATGCATCCCATAAAGAAATCTCAATCGAAAGTCTAAATTAAACAAACAATCGTATACATCGTTAATTAGACATGATGTGAAAATATAAGCCCTTAAGCGCCTATCGTTATAGTAATGAAGGTGGTTTTTTATAATTACATTTTACAGAATGGCAGTGCTGGTATAAAAGAGTCATTAGAAACAAGACGTAAAATTAAGACGACATGGAATGCACACCAAGGCACACCCAGATAACAAAGGGTACTTCACAGCTATCACTAAAAAGAAATACAAGCAAACGATGCCTAGTCTGCTAACACCTAAACGCCGAAACGAGATTTTACAAAGCACATCCAAAGAGTGTTTAGGGAAATTCAAAGCGCAATAAAAAGGAGGATGATAAGTGTAACGTTTTGTGATTGGAAATGGGCGTTATGACTAAAAAAGAAGCTCGTGTAGTTGAAACTAACCAGTGTCGTCGAAGGAGGTGAGTCTTCTGCTGTTCCGCCGCGTGTCTCCTTTTCGTCCCCCTCTTACCCCTCCAGCTTGCTCCATCCATTTTGCTCCGCCCATGATGACTGCACTGACGCAATGATGATTATTGCACGGAATGTTCATTTAAATAAAATTCTCCCTCGTTGGCACTGTTCTTCCGCCCTCTGCTGCGGATAGCGTGAGTTTATCTGCAATATCTTCTACGTCGTTTTGATGGCGTTGCTTGTTTTTTCATTAAATATAGTGAACCCCCGCCTTCCGCCCCAAAGTGTGTTACGCATTAACTAAGCATTGGTCCTGTCATTTATGTATCTATTTTTGGCTGCCAGTTTGCCTGACGTTTATTTCGTGCTCAGTAAACCGGCACGTATGAGCTGGGGCAGTAGTGGTTTTGCAGAGAAGCAAAGAGCCGCACAAATAATATTTTGCCAGAGGGAAGTCATGGCAACGAGCGACAGAACGACAGCCATCACAAAATTTTAGCTTAAGGTCAAAGCCTATCATATGTAATATCCCTCGCTGATTTTCACCCCAGTATTATGCAGCGCAGCAAACACGCTATTCCCGTCTATTCTCGCTATTCTAGTACGACCAAACATTTTATTTTGTCTATGACAAAACGTTTCTGCTTCTCCTGGGTTACCGTTTAAGAAACAATTTAATAATAACCAATACAATAAGCCACCGTAATAAATACGACATTGGTTGCCAAAAATAACAATAGTTCGAATCATTCAAATCGAAATGACACCTAAAAAAATTGGCCGCGTATCTGCTCCTTTCGTTGCAAATGTCGTTAAAAGACGATAGTCTTTATCGACTTTTGCCAAGTAAATGCCTCCCTTCGCTTTCCCGCTTACCGCTCATGTTGTTCCTGTTGCGTCGCGCTCCTCCCAAGGTAAAGACGCCAAAGGTTTGCTTAAATCTTTTAAATTTCCCGCGTTCCACTGCTCCAAACCGGGTGTCTCGACGCCAACGCGGCCGCACGGCGAAAACGCGTGTGAATCGAGGCGCCCTACTTAAACGTTTATACAACCACGTCTCCCTAGTCAACGCGCGTTCTAAGCAAAACGTGGAACCTATCTAGTGGAACCTTTCGTAACTCTTGCCACTTGATTTTTTCAAATGCCGCCAGAAGCTATATGGCGCGGGCGACAGCAGGCGACGGCGTAGTGATATTTTTTTCTTCAGTTCATGAAGTATTTAATCTCGCCAAAATCAAACATGTACGATTTTTTTATAAAGGAACGCTGCAAATATCACTTCTGTATTAATTTGTTGTCTTATATTGCTTCGTATGTCTTGTTGTTTTTCAACAATATTGACAAGTATGACAAACAAAACATTACACCGGGCTTAGACGGGCACGTTTAGCTGTGACTATATAAGACTATTGCGCGTTGTTTTACTTTACTTTGGCCGGGTGGCTGAATCTAGTCACATACAGAAAGACGGATAGACAGACATGCAGACAGACCAAAATTTCTGGGTTTACGTAGCCCAAGAAAGACTATCGTCTTTAAAAAATTAAAACAGTTCCACTCAACGTGAGAGCTGTCGAAGTGCAGAGCAGTGATTGGCCAGAGAGGCTGTGGCGCCGTTATTCGCGGATTGCTACCAGCGCTCACGCTCTTCCCTTCCCTATCTCACTCCTCTGGTGATCAATTCAACAGAGGTTTGTCCAACGCAAGTAAAATGTCCCGTCTTCGCAGTGCTAGCGCTGCCTCTACCTACAAGAGCAGAAGCGGGAGTTGCGTTCTTTCTGTGCTTGCGTTTGCCTCACACATTCCGGAGCCTTACTACGCAGTTTTGAAAGGGTGAAGTCCGCAGCTACTTTGCAGCATACTGTTATAAAAACAAACCCAAATTTTCGTTTCTAATAAATGAATCGAGGGGGGCTCCCGGGTAACTACGGAAATTTCGACTCAAATGTACCTGCATCTTTCGTTGCGCTAAATAATGGGGATATGTAGGACAAATGCCGGAGGCTAAGGAGTTTCGAACGGTAATGGCTAGGTTAACCGCTTGTGTCTCAAAGCTTCTGTTAGGGTTCTCTACGCTGTTTGATTGTGGCGGTGGCTAGACAGCGTAACAGCGAACGCGCTGCGACGATAAGGGGGGCTGCTAAAGTAATGTGCCCTTAAAATGTCGCTCAGGCAGAACACCACGCTCACTACACCACTGTGTCAAATCCAAACAGCTTTGAACAATTCCGAACAGCTTGCTACAACCGTACGTCATGATACCAGCCCTAAACACTGAATAGTCGGTCGTTTGTAGCCTGCTAAGACCTGTACCTTATGTATAACAACATTCCTAAAAATTGCCTGATTCATGCAAACACTGTCGCACATAAAGAAGTTTTTGCGTTTTTTTTTTTCAAAAGTTGCGACAAACACCACAAGATATGCAGTGCTCCTTTAACTTAAAATACCGATACAACTAGATGTTGTGAAAGAACTGCAACAACAACAACAACCTTCGAAAAAAACCTTTACAGCCACACTAACGATGTCCCGGGACTGGCGTTTCACCTGGCGAATGCGAGCACGCAGACGTCTTTTGCCAGTCCTGTTTATCTCACGCCTAGCGTGACTGCTGTTTTTCCGTTGTGATTGGCAGCTCTCGCTTTTCATGTTTCTATGGTGTGGCTGGAGAACTTTCGCCCTGAGACGTTGGTGTAGGCTCTTCTTCGGTCAAAGGGGAAGTGGGAGTTACAGTCAAACCGGGTTATAGCGAACTGCACTTTGCGTAACGATTAGTTCCATATATCCAATAGTTCGATATAGCCTAACCCGCCTATAACAAGTTTATTGTTACCAGTTCGCAATACGCGAAAATCTCCTTATCATCCCCGCATGCAGAAACGAACAAAATAAAGTATGTCTTTACCATACACAAAACAATGGATTTATTGCAATAAAAAAGCTACTTTACGGCTTAATACTTTAACTGCCTACTCCCAAAAAACAGGGATTTTTGTTTTCCTTTCATTTTGACAGCGTCAAGTAGCACAGCATTCTTTACACGAGACATTGTCTGCACCAGTTCGAGTCCGTGTCCTTCAATATCGAAGAGGTATTGGCGGAGGACATCGACTGCCGAAAGCACTTATCTAAGCGTCAGACGGCTTTCACTCAGGACATTCTCTGCCTCCTCGGTGCTTTTCATCAGCATTACGACGGTGCTGCTGACGGTTCCCGCATCGGAGGGGCTTGCAGTAACGGCAACGTCGTCGTCGACACTCAGGAAAATCTTCGAAGGACCCTTCTTTCGCCACAGCATCGGGACGGTTGGCGAGCTGCCATCGATTGGTCCGGACTCACTGACTGGGCGGGTTCCGTCGTGAGTTCCGCGCGTCGGAAACAGATACGGAAGGTGTCGGGCGCCATGTCGCCATACAAGACGCAATGTCTTAGTCCCGGCCTTTTCTCAGTGTTCGCGGCCAATCAACATCTCAATCGCCGCTCCGAGACCATGCATTTTGGCCGTCATTCTAGGCACGCCGAGTTCGATATATCAGATGTGAAGTTCGTTTTAAGGAATATTTTTCGCGTATATTTCCGTAACTTATTTATTTTAGTTAGATATATAGCCTAATTCGCTCTATCATGGGTTCTTTTAGTCGGGTGTCACTGTACTGTGCTGTTCTTTATGGTGCACATAAGCTGGATAGTACTCGGATGGCTTATTTTCTTTATGTCCCTCCGTCTCCCAAAAAGGTGGCCAAAACCAACTTTTCCGGGATTACCAGTAGCTCTCAATGGACTGCAGCTATCGTGGAAGAAGTGATAACGAATTTTGCCGTTCGACGGGAAGCTGAGTTTTATTTACTCTTCACCTCTTCATGAATACCATGGTGGTGTGAAGAATGAGAAATTACCTTCCGCAGTAAATATGGGTGCGCGAACGGAAGAAGTATACTTACAATTAACTGGGGTGTACTAATGTTTTATCGGTACAACCCAGAAATAAATAATGTGACGCTTTAATGCTCAGACGAAGGCTTAGCCGCTAGAACTTCATGGCAGCAAATATTCTGCATAGTCCTATCACTAGTATAATTAATGTACCTAATTCAGATTACATATAGTCGGATTTCTGAACCATGCTGGCAGCTGGTCTGCTATCATAAAATTGTAGGCCTTCCAAAGTTTATTGGCTCATTAACCAAGCGTACGCCAAGAGACAAGCGAAACCACACACGCAAATACGATGTAGCTCTGGAGAAGTTGGTAGTATGTCTATCCCCAGGCTTTCACCTGCCAAACACGCAATCCTACTTGAGCGCCTTGTCTTCCTTGGACATTGTCGATTGCTCTTTGCACGCGCATCTGAAGTCTGAGTGGTACTAGTGCTGCCACCCGAACTAACCGTGTTACCGTGTACGAACACTACGCATGTGCACGCTCGTCGCCGGCACTATACGATGGTACCTGCTTTATGGTTTGTCACGTAGTCCTTAACTACGGTCTTTAGCTACTGATGTCGACAATGAAAGCCATATCTCTAAAGGCGGTGTTCGATAAAAAGTTTAGCAGGCGATTTCTCTGACTGGTAACACTGAAAACCACTATGCCGGTGCCACCATGCCAGCGCATGCGCCCGCATCTAGAAGGAAAAACCACCAGCGGGCGTGGTATGCTGCGTTTCAGCCTGATTATCGGTAGTGGCGTCAACAGATATAATATTAATCGCACTCACTTTAAGTGGTGGCGCTCTACCTACCCTCGAGCAGTTCGAATCCACGGAGGATGAAACCGCGTTTGCGAACGGCGCGTATAAGCAGCAGGTGCCCTCTAATACGTGGCTGAGTACGAAAACCGAATAATTTCTTTGGAGAAACGGTTCACTCGTAAACCGATTTTGCACTGGCTTTCTCGTGCTCTAAATGTTTCACACCTAGCAAAACAACCTACGGCTGACGTTAGAGCGCGGAGGCTTACATTTCGCCAATCTGCGGCGGCTACTTCATACGCGTCTGGTGATAGGGAGATCTTACTTTGCTGCACTCAACAGAGCTTGGCGTGGAGGTATTACTTTTTCGTTCAGAGGGCAACAGTTTGGTAATGATGCAGTTCCTGCTGTCAAACGGACCACTGCGCTAACTTTGCAACCTTTGTGCCACGACTGACTCGCCCTCGCTCGTATGTGTGCGTGGAGGCTGGGGTTGAATTGCAGGTAAGGTTGTCACACTGATGAGCAGAATCGCGACTTTTCGCGTAACCAACGCAATCGCGGCACAACTGACTATCGAATCACTCGCACGCGCCTTCCACACGAACCCAAGGTCACTCCCGGTTCGCGGACTGCCTGGCCGCCATAAAAGGGACACTGAAGTGATTTCTAAATGTTGCGGGATTACTAGCGCGAATTGTAGTCCGGAGTCGATAAGCCATGTTACGACCACTCTGAGCGCTTTTACGCGAATTTATTTAGTAGAAAAATCAATTAGAAAATTCGGTCCTCCACACTGCACGCCCGCCCATTTTCTGTGGCATTTTCGTTTGACGTCAGGAGGAGAGGATCTGGCAATGGACCTCTCCCGGGTACGTCCCGCGTCAGCCGTGACGTCACGGCGAGCGAATGTGCTGGGTGTAGCCAGGAGGGTGGTTGGCAAAACATTCAGACCGGCGCGCGGTGCGTATGCAGTGAGGCTTCATTAGACGCAGGCAAAAGTGGAGTTTTAGACGCGAAGCATCTTATGCTCGGGGCTCTGTCCCTCCCGCGTCCCTCGTCCCGCGTCCCTCATCCGTCCGCACCTCTCCTCCTCATTCGCCTCTCCATGCCATCGGTGCGATAGCGCGCACTCTTACACGCCTCTCCCTCCATCCTCATCTCCACGCCATCTGTGCGTTAACGCGCTTCTCCCTCCATTGTCTTCATCCCGCCACCTGTGCGATAGCGCGCACGCGGGCTTCTCTCGCCTCCTCCTCTCCGCGCCAGCTGCTTATATAAACCCGGTGCATGCGCCGCTGACTCAGTTGCTGCTTCGGATGAGTCACGCTCCGGCTTCTGATTAGTTGAATGGAAACCAACCGCCCTGTCAGCGGGCTGGCTGACGCAAATACAAACAGCAATAAATTGCACCATCTTCCCGAGGGGAACCCTGAGTTGATGCGAGGCATCATGTAGGTTCACCCACTTTCACGCGATTTAGGTGACCAACATCACAGAAAATAATGGAACCTCCATGATGCTTCGCATCTATTCCCCTCGGGAAGATGGTGTAATTTTTTGTTTAGGTGTTGGCTTTTCTGACGCCGCTGGGCTGCTGTGCTCTCGGCTACGCAAATCGTGCGAGCAAAATCAGAGGCATCAGACTTTCCTCAGTCCCCAAAGAGGTAAATTCGGCGGGTATTGTGGATCGATGCGCGCTATGAACCGCAGAGGCTGGCAGCCAAAGCAGCGACGTGGTCTGCTCTTACTCAAAGCAACATTGCCCGTTCTCCAACTTCGGCTGTTCTTCGAAGCGCAGTCATACCGTCTACATTGGCAATCCGTGCTGATTAGTGCCATGAAACGATGCTGTTTATCAACCATCTGCTATCACGCAGCACCAGCAGAAATTTGGTCCACTGAACTAGTGTCAGAAGGTGGGGTGCAGAGGGAAGTTTTCTTGCTGCGAAATATTCTCATGTTTGGATGAGGTAGAGTACAGTATTAAAAAGACAATGAATGCCTAGCCTAACCTGCTTAAGCGGCGCGAAATAAATGTTTCGCGATCACCGAAGCCAAATGCTCTCATCTCTCGCTATGACTAGCACCGCAGGGCCTACACACCTGTCTTGTGTTCTCCAGTGGAACTGTAGGGGCTTATCGGGTAAGCTCGGTGAACTCAAATACCGCATGCGCATTGGCCAATTATCTGCACGGGCCCTCCTGCTACAAGAAACAAACTGCGCTCCGCAATTATCGGAGTTCAATGTACATACGTCGCCAAGCATTCGGGACCGCCGGGGTGTGCGTCTGGACATCCCCCCTGGCAAAGCAATTGTATACGTACGTGCCCACTTGCCACAAGCCCAGGTCCCTCTTTCCGCGTGGTGCACCGCTTGGCAAGAGGTAGTAGCTGTGCGAGTTCACCTATCCCACTCAGAGGTGATTCTCGTATCTTATTATGCTCGACCGAGCAGTGGTAATGCCAGCCGAATTCGGTTAGGCTGGCTTTCACATCTCCACCGCAACTTCCCAGGAGTCCCGATTCTGGTGTGTGGAGACTTTAATGCCCCGCATGGATCCTGGGGCTACCCGAGGAACAGCTCTAGGGGTCAGCTGGTTGGAGACACATTTAGGGGGGCGAACTTTCAACTCCTATATGATGTTCTCAGCCCCACTCATCGGCAAACACACCCTCGCGCACCGTCTTACTCTCCGGACCTTACTTGGTGGCTTGGGCACGGTGCGCCCTCATGGCACTTGGAGCTCGACGGCTGGGCGAGTGATCACCATCCAATTTATATTAGGCTTGCTGCAGGACCGGTGCCACGAATTCATCGACGCTGCCGGGTCATCGATTGGGATGTGAGTTCAGATCACAGCTCTCCCCCCTTGAACAAGAGTCTGATGACCCGATTTCTATCTTACAAAGCGCACTGCACGCATCAACGCACATCTCTTGGGTAGATGAAGCCCGACCTACGCCTGACCTTCATCTGCTCCGATTGTGGGCCGCCCGCCGTCGCGCGGAACTAACTGCGGCCCGCCAACCGTCATCTGAGAGTGCCAAGATCCACCTTAATCACCTGACAGCCCAAGCGCGAAGACATGAACGACGCCTTCCAGGGCTCGCTGGATAGATTGGTGTGCTTCACTCGGTCCCTCAACAAACACAGCCTTGATATGGCGCACGTTTCAGGCAATGAAACGAGGCCGCAAGCCGCAGAACCTCCTTGGACAATGCTTACCCTTGCATCGGGTCTCTCCTTGCAAGAATTTGCGGAGGAGGCAATGAAGGCTTTTTTTCCCCAATTATGACACGCCTCCTCCGTCCTTTGGGGGACCTTCACCCTCCCCCCTGAGGCAGGCCGATCCCTTACCATGGAAGAGGCAGCTGGTCTTGTTTCCCCCTTTACCATGGCGGAATTGTTGGCAGCTATCGACTTAGCAGGAACACATAAGGCACCGGGCCCCGATGGTATACAGTACGAAGTGTATAAGAACTGCACAGAGAAGTATCTTCAGGTCATACTGACCACTATAAACGAAGCTTGGGCCTCTGGATGCGTACCCCACTTTCTGGAAGCACGCAGAAATCTAGGCGTCCCGAAAGCAGGAAAACCACCGGATAGGCTCAGTAATCTACGGCAGATTGCTCTGACGTGTACCATATGCAAGCTGGCTGAGCGTATGCTAGCATCAAGGCTCACATGGTGGCTTGATGGCATAGGTGGTACCATCCCTCTCAGATCGGCTTTCGGCCCCACATCGGCGCAGAGGACGGCCTTGAAGCTTCTCATACTTAGCTCTACTACGCCTACTCATAAGAGGGACGCACATTGTCGTATTCGTTCTATTCTTGCCCTAGATGTGAAGAAAGCGTACGACAATGTGAGCCACCAAGCAATCCTACAGATACTGCGATGGCTTCCCTATTGAAAATGTGGAGTTGATGGAATCCATCAAACATCAACATGGTGGAATATGGTAATGGCATTATTGATGGCATGACGGCAGATGACTGCATGCTGGCAGGGTGATGGATGACGGCATGCTGGTAGACGTCGGTACGGCGGTAGCTGAACGGCATGCGTCGGTAGCTTGACGGCAATGGTAGCGTCGATGCTGGCAGGTTGAGTGACGGTATGATGGCAGATATTCGAAATTGCACAAAAATGATGACGACATGAAAAGGAAAGGTGGTATGCAATGCTAATTAAAAACTGGTTTCATTTCTTGCAAATAAATTTATGAAATAAGATTTGCAGCAAATAAGTAAGCTTGCCTATGCGTTTTGCTCTGTCCATTCATGTCGTGATCATTTTTCTGCTATCCTGCTACAATGCCTCTGAAAACTTATCAACCATTTTATGAGAGCTTAGAGGTGTGTGCTGGGGTGCTTAAAAATATTACACAAAACAAACTTGGTTTTAACGTTGAATATATTATCATTAAATATCAAATATGGTGACTATCTTCGAACAGGTGGGCAGCTGAAAAGAAAAAAAACTGAGTTACACACTAAAGCTTATACAATCCAGATCAACTCAAAACAAATGTATATTCACATTTCACATACCTCCTTAAACATTCTGAGATGGTCACTCCGATGTGGTCCCTTGCTTCTGCCCTTCCTCTTTGCCATAAAAATAGAAATCCTGCAGAAAAAGGAACATTTTCAACAATTAAGTGGAAACCATCCTGCTAGGACTCCCAGGTCCTGAAGGTCATGGAAGGGTGCTCTTGACCGGCACTGCTCTAAAAGGCATCGGCATGGTGGCAATGCCTTCCCGGGAAAGGATTTAGTAAGATGCAAGCGTGCATGCATGCAACCGAGAATTTCAAGAGAACATGCGTTAGCAGCAGGTGGGAAAGAAGCAAAAACACCCTCATCTAGAAGAATTCTATGCTCAAAGCGCAGCCAGCGAATACCAGGCGCAAAAAATGTAGCTTCAGGCGAGTGGTTGAAGGTTAGGAACACGTTAAATTGAAAAGTGAAGAAGGCCAGATGACATTAACCTGGTTGGATGCATTGAAGCGACGAAAAGAAACGCACACAGTCTTGAGATGAAGTGCAGACTAAACGAACGCTTGCAAAAACTTCAGCAATCTTGTGATGAATTTAGAGAAAGTTCAATACTATGAGGACAACCGAGCTGTGCAAGCACTAAAGACCCTTTCAGGAAGCCGCACAAGAAGGAGAACGGGTGTGCCAAATTTACCATGAAACAGATTAGCAATAGTGATAAGGCGCGCTGACTAGACAGGAACCCACGTTGCGGCAAAGTGTTGTGGAAGGGCGACTTCTTGTAAAGGATACGAGCATGGGAGGGGCAAAAAAAACTGCTGAAGCTGCCGTGTCAAAGCACACTAAAAATCTTGTCGGACCTTCTGCAAGAGACTCGAGTAATAAACCTAATAAAGGAACGGCTTCAAGTGGAGGGACAAAGCTTGCGGTCACTAAAAGAACCATACTGCAGCCTGATTACTGACGAAATGTCAATACAGGAAAAAAGTAATTTATGGCTGCCGAAGTCGACATATTTTGGCCTTGATATAAGCTGTGAACCTTGAACCGGTGGTGCCACTGAATTAGCCTGCAGGCTCCTTTGGTTTGTCCTGCGGGGGCTTTCCACGGCTGACGTTATCCCCTTAGGGTATTTTTTTACCGGGAACAGGAAGCATGACCGGCGCCGTAACCTGAATTTTAGTGTGCTCAACTGTGTAAGAGGTGGGGTTCTTCATTATCCGTATTGTCACAGACAGCCACCAGACAAACAGCGCCATGTTTCTAGGCATGTCGGTTGACAACACACTACAACATCAGCATGTTTTGCTACATCCAGCGCGGCAAAATGACCCATCGTTCCTTTATTTGACCAAACCACCTCATTAAGAACCTTAGAACAAATTTTCTAGAGAGAGAGGGGGGGATGTTTGGATGGAATGCAGAAAGTTAGGGACTGTTTTGTTTTCAAGGCCCTCTTAAAGATCCAATAAAACTTGTCCACTTGTGAAACCCAGTTTGGCTCCTAAGCTTGATCACACATTGAGCCGACCTGGAAAACATTAAGCTGTCCCACGCCACCTTGATATTTTCGCCTGTCGTCATCAGCAGCCCGAAGTTCCTTCAGAAAAAGCTCAAAGGTCACGAACACGCCTACAGAATCGAAAATTCCAGTAAAACAAGCTGAATAGTGCAATGCCATGTTAAGGACCATGCATCTATTCAACGTAAATATGTGATTGCAGCCTGTTCAGCAAGGTGTCTCAAGTGAAGCATGACAAAGCGCAATAACGCAACAGCCGAACCAAGAACTGAAGCGCGGATGGCTGATTGTGTGGCCGCTTTCCGAATTGACGCCACCGCATCACCGATAGCGTGCACCACAGGGCGACGCGGCGGAGGAAAAGAGAGCTATTGTTCTCACAGGCGGAGAGGAGCATTTAGCGGGCTGCACCAAAAGGGGATATCAAGCAGCTGTGTCACTTCTAAATGTTTGCAATCATGTGCATCCTAGTTCTCTTTTTTACTAAGAACTCCCACCTTCGTGCTTGTGTTTCAGCAGTTCAGTGTACAATGGCAGCAAAGGTTCATGTTAAACAATACATAAAGACGTTAAATACAATACATCCAAATTCACTGATTCCGAACTCTGAGAGCAATGAATTGCTGAAATGAAGATGCCGACCAGCATATATATACAGTGCTATTGGAAGACCAAAGCACTGCACTCTCGGTCAAATTAGGCAAGTTCTGGTAACTGAATTTCACAGTGCACGTCATAGTATTGCACTACAATTGTATAGAACTAGGTGCTCACCTATTGTAACCAAGCTGAAAAACAGCCAGTGACATCTGATGAGAGGTTCATCCAGATAGGTCCATCCACCAAGTAGGGCATGCCAGCTGAACTTCACTGCAAGGTGTAACAGTCAGTAGCCTGCAAGATAGAAGTGAGTGGCAAACAACAAGCAAGTTGCATTAGCCTTAATCCTTCAAAGTTCTAAATGCGATATTAAGGTGTCGAGCAAGGTGTTCTTCACACTCCAAGCGAAAATATGAGAACGTTAAAATACCACATTACCTGGATGTAAGGATGGCCGAAGTGACTATCACAGCACAGTGACAATGTCAACGATCAAGCTTCTAACTCAATTCTCTCTTTGGAAGTAGATGCCGTTCATTATGACCAGTTCATGTATGCGTAAAAAGGTGCCGAGATGAGCTCTCTCATTGCTATACGGCAAATTGCTTCCACGATTCTGTGACAAAGCGCAGGCCTAAATGATGCTAACGTTGCCGTAACAATTAGGGAGTGCCTAGCGTTCCGTCCAGCCGGAATGCTAAAAACTGCTAAAGTTCCGTCCAGACTGAACGCCAAATCAAAACCAGCCACTTAGCCGCCATTTCTCATTCTGGGATTTGGTGTAGTGGTTCCGCGGGCTGACTACGAACGTTGTAGGCCCTGGTTCGATTCTCGCACCAGCTTTTTTTTGTGTGTGTGTATGGCCGTGGTTAGCGTTTTGTAATAGCAAAACTTCCCGCCCGCTTTACAATTCACGCGATGAGAGCAGTAGGTCTTGGTTTTTTACTCAAGCGGCCGAGCCGCTCCCGCTCGCTGGAGCCAAGGCCGACGTAGCCATCGCCAGTTACACCCGATCTCCTCTAATTATTACCAGTGATTAATAATTAACAGTGACTCTGGCTAGTCAGTGAGCGGAAGCGGTTTGGCCGGTTAGGTAAAAATCAAGACCGACTGCTCTCGCTGAAATATTGTGAAGCGGGCATCGGGTGGCGACCTCGATATCTGTCCAGATTGAGCTAGAGTTAGTCCGATCATCTGTAATTATTAATAATGATTAATAATTATCAGTGATTCTGGCTAGTCAGTGAGCGGTAGCGGTTTGGCCGGATGGGTAAAAATCAAGAAAGACTGCTCTCAATGCGAATTGTGTCTCCTCCGGACGGAACTTTAGTGACAGTTGCCGTTCCGTCTAGACGGAACGCTATACACAGCCTAACAATTCTGCCAAAGGAGGCTGGAAAGGCTGTGATGAACTGCTGAACAACAATACAAGTGAAGCAATTTTTTTTGTTTCTGAAGTCTCTTCTAGGTGATTGCAGCTTAAACCAGGTTCAATTCTCCTTCCCACGCAGTGCTCGAAGCCCACATGATGTGTCGGTGCATGTTTTCAGCTGGTACCGTCAATATCATGGCAACAATTTTTTTCCTTCAAAACATGAATCTAATTAGTCCTTAATAATGGCCGCGATGTCTTAGGGAAGCATAGGGAACCAGATTTAAGGTTGTGCTCACATTGACATCAAACCCATTGAAACGATTTTCAAAAATGACACACATTGGTATAGGCCGCAAAATTTCAAACATGACAATAATGCATTACTGCCAATAATGACAATAGCCAGTGCTTAAAAAATATTGCGATGAGAAAGAGGTTATCCTCTTCTGAAAAATTAAGAAAAAACTTTCAGTGTGATCTAACCATCTAGAAAAGGCTGTTCTCCCATCTATTCTCTAGCGGCATATTTTCTAGAACTATGTTTGTTTACAACAAGTTGTGTTTTTAACAGAGTGTGTTCTTTGCTGTGCAATTATGTACACAAGCTACTAGAAAGAGACCTTCGGCCTTAACCAGTCCAGAGGAGACCCACTTTTTTTTTTTGAAGCATTTGCTCTTGTGCGGGGTGCACTCATCCACAGAATGAGAGCCCAATACAAAATTTAACTGAGCAACACGCGTGGCCGCGAATTATTCGGAGACGGTAGTGAATGCTGCAGTGCTTAAACGCTCCCCATGCGCGGCCAGCATTGCTTATGCCTCTGCACCAGACGCACGATACGCATGTAGTTTCGGCGTGGTAGCAAATTCGGGTTGAATGAACGTTTCGGTTCTACTGATACACATGCACAAACATATATGCGATTATCGAACGATTAGAACACTCAAACATTCACTGCACATGCGGGGCTTGCGAGTGTGACGCCAATTTCAGCCATCTTACCCTCAATCTGAACGCAGAGAGCCTTGTTTGTACCAGTGCACTTTACTTAGTGACCGCTTTGGAAAATGACAATCCCTGCAGTGGTAGTGTAGACTGCTATGTGCCTCGGCTAAAAGTTATCTAAAGCGAACCACTCCAGTCCAGGTACGAAAAATGATGCGAAGAACAATTTGAAATTCTTTAAAAAAAAACTACCGACAAAAAAAAACGCGAACTCAACCTGGAGCGGTCGACCGCGCGTATTGGGCGATCGGTTGTTGCGAGCAACAAAGCGTTTAGGCCAAACGTAGCAGTATGATCCTACTTCGCTCAACAAAAAAGCCTACAAACGGCACAAACAATAGGGCTCTTCGATTTACAGACTCGAATTCACCGCGGATATTCCGCCGGAGTCCGATGATTCCCCCGAAGCCATAAGGATACAGCAAAGAAAATCGAATGCCTGACTGCTTTCAGGGAATCGGACGGTGAGTCCGGGACTGTAAATCGAACAGCCCTACTGTTTTCTAGTCCCGCACGCACATATCCGCGGTCGAAAGGCCAGCTCTACGTAACCCTCAAATCAGTCGCTGTCAAAAAACATTAGGGCTAACCGACGACGCAACGTCGAACACGGAACGGAAGAGCCCTGCCCTGTTAAATTACAACAAGTAAAGTGCAAAAAGTTGACTAGTCACTTACCTTAAATCACAGGCGACATATCTTCGTCGAAACAATAATCCGATGTCTTCAAAACAACCACAACAAAGCCACTCGACAAGCGCGTGCAACTCCACCGTCTCGGCGGCCAGGAAGAAAGGAATGCGGGCGGCGTGATGGCGTGGCGATGTTGCTGGATGGAGCAGTGGAGTACTGGGGCCGGGGTTTCGGTTTCGGCTGTGCCTTGGTGTTTTCGTAACGCAGTTCATACACGGCGCGAACTGAACAAAATGCGTCGAAACAAATTCTGGCTTGAACATAGACACATAAAGCAATGTAAATAGAAAGATAAGGTTGCCATACCCAGCAAAAAGTTGCGCTTGTTGGGCTATCCTCTATATGAGCGATTGAGTTGTGGAATAAACCTCCTATATCACTTTGGGGGAAATCACTTTTGGTTAAAAACTACCAAGAACAGGCACATTTTTCGTTTAAAAAAAATCATATCGTGCTGTCAGCAAAAAAAAAAAAAAATAACCAGACCACCGGAGGATCGAACCACCAACCTTTGCAACAAAAAACGACCGCGTTACCACTGCACCACCGCCACAATCGCATAAATTCCCGAACAAGTGCCATTTATTTGGTTTGTCAATCTGAATCGCCCACGAATGCACAAATATTGTGAGTTATGTTTACTGCTTCTCGTATATAACCCATTCCGGCAGTCATACCGCTTCTTGGGCACGCACCAGTCTCCAAAACGAGGCTCACCTTGAGACGTGTAGCCAGCTATCTCAACCTAAAAGAGATATCGCACATCCCCGTTCTCCCCGACGAAAGCCAAAGTAGCTATGAGTGTAATGGCATGCGCGCCCGGAATCAAAATTATGTTGTGTAATAATACCATGCTTGGATCTGTCTCAAGGCAGCTAATTACAACTAAGGAGGATCGGCGAAGCGCTAGACCCGTAGTCTGCCGCGTACAATTTAAGCCATGCCACGGACGGTTCTGTCCGCGGGCTCAGCGCAGCGAAAATGAACACGTACGGTTTGACGGTTTGACCCTGTCGCACCGAAAAAAAGCTGCCCATGTTTTCAACGTAAGGGTCGGCACTGCCATCCTTACACCAAAAACGGCCGAATAAAGGGCATACAGGTTTCATACCAGCCCTCCAAGTTCTGGCTTAAAAACAAGAAGCGGCTAATCAAAGTAGCTTTTCGCTAATATGCCAAGTTTTCAGCAGCACCTTATCAAAAATGCAGTTATTGTTTTTTTCTTCTCGAAATTCCAAATGCCACCACTATGTTTTTGTTATTATATCAGTCCTTCGCTATCGAATGAATTTTGGCTTGCTGCCAGCATTCGTTCGGAAAATGCCTTTCCATCATCAATACAGCAGTCAAGCTTGTCGTCACGCGAACATCTGCCGTCATCGCGCAGCGTGCGTGCCAAGTTTTCGGCAACACCTTTTCAAAAAGGCAGCTTTTGTAATTTTCTCGCAACGGTCAATGCCAAAGCTATGTTTCTGTTATTACAGGCGCTTCGCTCTCGTATAAGTTTTGGCTTTCTGCCGTCATTCATTCAGAAAATGCCTTTCCATCGTCAATTCAGCAGTCAAGCTTGCCTTCACGCCAACATCTGCCGCCATTGCGCCGCAAGCCTGCCAGCATGGAGGAAGGTGCTGGAAGGTGCTGAAAGGTGCTGGCAGGCATGCCATCATGCCTTCCAGCACCTTCTAGCGTCTCCTTCCAGCAGCTTCCATTACAGTTTCTTACGTACAGCCGGTAAAACGCTTGTCTATAACAGCGATTTCAACTTCAACCAGCTACATCCGAAAACCGCCGAAACATACTCGTTCCAAACATGTCGGAGGCAGAAGCGAAGGGCTAAGACTTCAGAATTCTGCAGTCGTTTTATTCAAATCCCGCTCCGGCGGGGCAGGGTAGGGCTGAGAGTACGAACGCTGTGTTATAGACAAGCCTTTTACCGGCTGTACATCAAGCTTTCCAAGGCGACCATCAAACGCAATCAACCTTTCCAGCAATGAATCTTGATGGTTGGTTGATGGAATTTTCAACAGGGTTGGGTGCCCGGCACCTGTGGTGTTCTTTATAGAGTCGTTTTTAACACACCGCACATTTTCAATTAGTCTCAGGACAGGCGGTTGGCTCCTTTTCAACATGCCACGGGGTACCACAAGGCTCGGGCCTGGCACCCATACTGTTCAATCTTGCCCTTCTCCCGCTCGCTTGGACAGTAGGGGCATTGAAAGATCTAAAATGCCTCATCTATGCGGATGATATCACGCTCTGGTCGACACTTCCAGATAATGCGGATCAAGAACACGCTCTTCAGAGTACTTTAAATACGGTTGACACGTGGTGCAAACGCGTGGGACTCATGCTACCCCGAGATAAGACCGTGTTACTTATCGTCGCCAATCGAAGGGCTCGACAAAAACTGCAAAACCGACCCATTTTACTAAATCTCGATGGCGAGCCAGTGACGAAAGTTACTTGTCACCGCATCCTTGGCCTGGACGTTGCGGCCTCCGGTTCGGCTACGCCATGGCTGCGGAAAGCTCGCCGGCGCGCCCTTCAACTGCTACATCTAATTCGCCGGATTTCCATGAAATCGGGAGGAGCTCGCACAGAGATGGCTCGGCTTCTCGTACGTGCAATACTGCAGCCACGTATCACGCACCAGGCTCAGTTTCAGTATATGACAAGGGCGGAATGGGATCGTCTAGAGGCTATCAATAGAGAAGCCATGAGGACTATTACCTGCCTTCCTCGCTTAACGCGCATCTCCACACTACAGGAAGAAGCTGGCCTTAACCCGATAGATGAGTTGGTTCACCAGCGGCGACAGGCACGATCTCTGAAAGCGCAGGTGTACACATCTGTGGCTGCTTTAAGGTGGTATATGTTCCTCCAAACTAACACGCCACCAGATCCCTCTCCAGGACCCCCTCCTTGGACCCGAATATTAATTACTGACTGCAAGCCTCTGGGTGAAATGGGATTGGTGAAGCGGGAAGGATGAAATGGGAATGGGTTCAAACGGGAAACTCCCCGTGAGCGAGCATCATGTCAAGAGAGAGAGAGAAGGCTCTTTATTGAAAAAGGAGAGAGTTTTGCCGGCGTTTGCGATCGCCTACATGCTTCTGTGCTAGGGGTCGGGGATGTAGGGAGAACAGGCCCTAGAGAGAGGTGGGCAGAAAAAAAACACGAAAGCAAACAAAAACCACTGGCGTGGCTTGGCGGGCTCGGAGGACTATTTTTTAGATTGTGTCACATAATTTGTCACAGAATTTACAATTTTGATCTGTGACCAATGTCCTCCAAATATGAAAACAAACTTTTTAGTGCCTGACGCTGCTTCGAGGGGCACGTCCATGGTCCTAAGATGGTCTTCAAAGTCACCGGCCCTTGATCTAGGTGTTCAATATCTTCAATAAAACGGGATCTTGGTGCCAAGTAGGCCACACATTCTAATAAAATATGTTCGACGGTTTCTATGGAAGAACAGTTATCGCAGTACGGGTTGGTCGTCAGTCCGAGGCGAAAGAGGTAACTGTTGGTGTAGGCCGAGTTCAGTCGTAGGCGGTGATATAATGTCTACAGCCTACGAGGGAGCTCTCTTTGAAATTTTGATGTCAATTCAGGGTCAATATCGTCCAAAAATACTTCATTATTAGGTTCGTTGCTCCGCCATAGCCGGTTTCTTTCACTTACTGCAAAGCGATGGGCCATGTTGGAAGCGTCTGTTTTTGTAAAGTACATTTTGCGGTATTTCCGGTGGTTAAGGCCCATACGGGCCGCTTCATCGGCTTTTTGATTTCCAATAATACCACTGTGGCCAGGTATCCGTTGCCATTTTATAGTGTGTCCAGCAATGCAAGTGAGGTGGTGAAGGTAGGAGATATCGTCGGGTGCGGTATAGTGAGGAGAAGACCTGCTCCTCCTTTACAGAATTTGCAGAGCTGCCTTGGAGTCTGTAAAGATGCTCCACTGACGCGGCTGGTGGCGTAGGACGCAAACAATCGCTTCTTTAAGGGCATATAGCTCAGCCGCTGTAGATGATGCTGGTCGCTCCAGACGAAATGAAAACATTTAACCCGTAAGTGGCACGTACAATCCATATGAAGAGCTTTGCGGGGATGACGATCCATCCGTAAATATGTGTGTTCTAGCCGAATGCATTTTATACATGTATACTAGCACGATATGTAGTATTTCAGTATGGGGAATTGTCTTCTTGGGGCCGATTCCAGGGATGCGACATTGAATCTGTAAAGGAGTAACGTTCCAAGGAGGGAACTTTCGAGGCATTATTTGTTTCGGCTGGTTTGGAATTAACAGGGGTATTCTGCCAATTGCTTGGGCGAATCCAGAGCTCGAGCAGCTTGAGGATACGCGACTTAAAAAGTGATTTCTTGAGTGAAGCCGATGTCTCAGGTGCCTTCACACGAAAAAAGATTGATTGTTATCCTCTGATTCTAGGCGGCCGCGCACTCTCATATGCCCGAGGTCAGAGATTTCTGGGAATTCTAATAGATCGCAACTTGACCTGGCCACCCGAGATTAAACGCTTACGGGCCTGCATTTCATCGGCCACTCAGGTTTTGAAATGTTTTTCGGGTTTGCGCTGGGGCAGCGATTGTCATTCCATGGTCATGCTGCACAACGGTTATGTGGATGGTGTGCTGAGGTACAGCCTCCCAGCCCTACAACGATTATCAGACACAAGCAAGAAGAGTCTTGAGGCAGCAAGGAACAACCATTTACGCATCTGTCTTGGGCTTCCGAAGGCATCTTCGAGCGTCAGAACCCTTGCGGAGGCACGTTGCCTGCCTTTTGACGTGATTAGAAAACAGGAGACTCTGCGTCATGTCAAGAGCGCCCGCCATCGTCCACGCTTGCGCGTGGAATAACGAATAAGCGTAACGGATATGACGTGACTGAAATATTGAGGCATCCCTGCATAAACAGTATCGTGTTAAAAAATTACTCAGTACCCGTAAGCGTGCGCGTCGCCAGGAGTGCCAGCGTCGGCCAGCTCGATCTTCGCCAACACTCCGCCCATCGTCCGAGGCGTGATTTCTCGCGTGTTCTGCTCCTACGCAGCTCGCGTGCATTCGCACCTCAAGTTGGAAGCAAAGTACCGAGTTCGCGCTAGAGACGCCTAGTTCGCGAAGCCGGAGGCGAAGCCGGTGGGGTCTAGCTCGTGCTAACACGGTCTACTTTGGGACAGACGTGTAAGCCGGCGGACCAAAGCCTGCGGTCGTGTAAGCCTGCGGCCAGGCACCCTTGCAGGACTCTCAGTGACACGTTCGGAAATCCCTGTGAGGTCAATACTAAACAGCGCAACAAAAACACGGACTTTAGCTGAGGTACACAGGACGAGCGCTGTTTCGGCTTTGTGGCGCAGTGGGTAGAGCACCATGTACATTGCGTTCCTCCCGCAGGGTCGAGGGATCGAAACCGGGCGCCGGATAGCATTTTCAGCGCTCGTCCTGTGTACCTCAGCTAAAGTCCGTGTTTTTGTTGCGCTGTTTAGTAATGATGGATAACCAACTCGTCCAATACTGCACTTTGCTTAACCCTGTGAGGTGCAACAACCGGATCTTCGACGACGAGAGAGAGGCCGCCAGCTGTGCTGTTTCTCAAGAAATGCACCATTAGTGCAAGCGAGTTTGTTGCTGGACTAGTTGGGGCATATTAGGTCGTAAGAAAACCAACAGAACATTGAAGCAAATGACTAAGTGTTAGCCCAAAACTGACAGGGACACTGCTGGCCGGTCACTTCTGGGTTAGCACTTAGTCCTTCGTTCAACGTTCAGCTGGTTTCCTCCAAACCTCTTCAGCAAGCTGCGCCAATTTTTTTAAGTGCGAATGCACTTCTGAAGCGAGCCTGAAGGTCCGCCGCCGTCCGCATTCCGCCGCCGTCCGCATAGCAACAGCTGCGGGTGCGCGCGACCTCCTCGTCTTCCTTGGCAACGGGGGGAGATGGGCGCGCGCTGCCTGGCCGCTGACATGGCACATACCCACGTGGGGGATTGGCCAGGAATCTCCTCGTCTTCCTTGGCAACGGGGGGAGATGGGCGCGCGCTGCCTGGCCGCTGACATGGCACATACCCACGTGGGGGATTGGCCAGGAATCGGGCGTGAGAAGGGCTAATGCACCCGCTTAAAGGAGTACTGACACGAAATTTCAAGCTGAGATCCGCTCTAGCAATGAAGTAACGACAACACAAATAGGTGTCTGTGCATGGCACATACCCACGTGGGGGATTGGCCAGGAATCGGGCTGAGAAGGGCTAATGCACCA
>JABSTR010001870.1:0-29447 GCA_013339765.2 Haemaphysalis longicornis | reverse complement strand
TCGCCGGGTCTCCGACGAAGGGAGAGGGTCGGCCAGCTCTGCTGTTTCTCTCCACCAGCCTTGCATCACTAAAGCAAGCTGCGCCATTTTTTTTTTTTTTTATTCAAAAGACGACCGCTAAAATGTGACTCGAGGCATTTCCAGCCAAGGAGGTGCTGCCACCTTGGAGAAGCGGTGGAAACTACCTGCGCGACTTCTCAACACGTCGGCGGACAGCCCGTAACGTCGTTTACATAATTCCTCCAGTATCCAGTGGCTAGAATATGTATTCGAGGCACTATAACTCCAGGAATCTCGGGGGTAAGAATAAACACGGACGAAAAAAAAAAAGGAAATGGCACACGCGCTTATACGCTTGTCTTATAACTGTACTCACGATCGACTCACGAGCGAAATCAAAACTGAACAAAATTTGTCCCTTTAAAGAATTCTTGTCATTTCTACCACTCCGGTTAAAAAAAAACACTAATTTAAGTACAGCGCACGTCTAAAAACTAATATCCGTATGTCTTTGAAAGCCTAATATTTCGGACTTTACGAAGCTCTTAAGTGTTATCATTACGCGTACTGCTGATTTAGTAGAATTGACCTACTATGGCCGCCTAAAGTCGGCTGGCTGGTTTTCGTGATTGCAGACAGTATACACCGATTACAGCAAGCAGTTAGGCCAGCATTAGCCAGATGGCGCGAGCGCCACACTCGCCACTAGTGGCCTTTTCCAGTTTCGGCTTCGCCGTCGACTGCCATTGCCCGCTCGAAGTGCGTCGTTAGAAAAAAAAAACGAAGGAAGTTCACAGTGACGCGTACGACTTGAAGGTAGCGACACTGTACGCAACCTTCACGACCATCTCGATGGTTTAAGTCCACGATTGCAGCCGATTTGTTTCTTCTTCGCTGCTGCAACGGCCTTTACTCCATCTTTGTTGCTATAACGGCGAAGAAGAAGCAAACCGAAGAAGCAGCACGAACGAACAAAACGCGCACACTTAAACTAGGCGCTGCAACGTGTGCCCTATCACGTGTTCTGTGTCGAGCAGGTGGCGTGATTCCTCTTCCCACAGTCACAGCCGAGTGAGCAAGCCGTTGTTTGACTCTCGGGTACTAACTTTCGCTAGTAGCTGAGTGGGTAAGACGACTGCCTTTAACGTTACCAGCCACAGGCTCGAATCCTGCCGGTGATTTCCTTATACTGTTATACTGAGTTTTGTGAATCAACGAATTGCTCAATATCAACGAATTGCTCAACGAATTGCATCAACGAATTGCTCGATAGCTTCGCGGTACCCGCCGCGGTGGCTCAGTGGCTAAGGCGTTGCGCTGCTGAGCACGAGGTCGCGGGTTCGAATCCCGGCCGCGGCGGTCGCTTTTCTGATGGAGGCGAAAAGCAAAAACGCCCGTGTGTACGAGATTTCGGCGCACGATAAAGATCCCCAGGTGGTCAAAATTAATCCGGAGCCCTCCACTACGGCGCGCCTCATCGCCTGCGTTGCGTCGGCGCGTTAAACCCTTCAATCAATCAATCAACCAATCAATCAATCAATCAATCAATCAATCAATCAATCAATCAATCAATCAATCAATCAACAGTTTCGCGGTCAAAAATGGGTTAGGCGGGAAGAAAAGTCATGATTTATTATTGTGGACGCAGCCAGAGCTCATGTTTGTCGTCGCGAAACGCTGCTGGAAGTTCCCGCTGGGAGTTCGCGGCACGCCACCAACAACCGTGATTGAGGAATTCGCTCGCAACAATCCAAGTTCTGTTGTGCCAGAGCGCCTGGCCCAAAGGCGTTGCACGAGGCGACGCGCCGACAGCGAGGCTGAGTCACGCCTCTCCCTTTGTCGCTGCGGCGCGGCCGAATCCTGCATCTCGAAACGCTGCGGCGCGGCCGACTCCTGCATCTCGAAACGCTGCGGCGCGGCCGAATCCCTCAGCGGAGAACGACCCAAACAAGGGCATGTCGCTACGCCCGGAGGCGAGGTCACGGAGACGGCGGCGGCATCGCTCTCCCTTTCCCCATCGGCGGCGCAGCTGAGCCACCGCTTCGCTACCATTCGTCGGAATTCAAACTTCAGGCAGCGAGAGCCCTGATTGGAGCTTTTCAAACTTCTCGGGGCCACAACGAACTTCCCGGGCTATAAAAGAAGCCCGGAGGCTCTCATCGTCGGCATTCCTCGGCGGCTTCTCTCCGGCACCAGTCTCTTCGGAAGCACCGAGTGAAAGGGTGCTGTCGCCTTTGTGCGAATGATGTAACTTTTGCTTACCCTGTACATACTGTATATAAATGTTACTTTAAGTTTTCGTCGGCTCGAGAACTTCTTCGCTCGGCTCTGCGCCGCGTCGATAGCGGACGGAGCAAGGCAACATCGCTACACCGGTGACTGCGCTCGGGGGGGGCGCTCGGTGGCCAGTCGCAACAGCGGAGACAGCGTCGGGATGGCTGATTCCCAACCTCGGTGACGAGCAGGAAGGCGAGTCACAACCTTGGCAACGGCCCTGGGATGGTCATTCCCAACAGTGGTGCCAGCGGTGGGATAGTCATTCCCAACAGTGGATGGCAGCTGCGGGATCGACCGGCAACGGCTACTACCTGGTGTGGTAAGCGCTCGACGTTTTCTCTCAGTTCACCAGACTTCTCTAGCACAGGTTATGGTAGTTTAGAGAAGGGCTGGGTGAAGCACTGTGTATAGCTTTGAGTGTTTCAAGCCTAGAGAAAGTGTTTTGAAACCAAAGCTAGTGCCGAGAGGTAAACAAAGGAGCGTAGAGAATTACTTGCGCGTGCCTTACTAGTAGCTCGATAGTATAGGAACGGCAAGGGAATTCTAAAGCGGGTAAGCAGCAAGAGGCCAGTGCAAACGATGGAGGACCTTAAAGTGAAGGAACTCATCGAAATTTGCGAGGAGCTGGGCCTTGACTTAGGCCGTGCGAAACGGAAGCATGCGATCCTTGAGATCATGCGGAAGGAGAACGTAACGGCTGAGGAAGTCAATGAGGCCAGGGCTGATATCAAAGAGCGCCGTGAGTGCGAGGAAGCCGAAAAGAAAGAGCGCCGTGAGCGCGAGGAAGCCGAAAGGAAGAGCGCGAGCGCGCGGAGGCGGAAAGGACGGGAACGCAGGGAGGAAGCCGAAAAGAAAGAGCGCCGTGAGCGCGAGGAGAGCGGAAGGCGGAACGCAGGGAGGAAGCCGAAAGACAGGAACGCAAGGAGGAAGCCGAAAGACAGGAACGCAGGGAGGAAGCTGAAAGGCAGGAACGGGAAGCCGAAAGGCAGCTCGAGCTCGAGTTGATGAGGCTAGAGTCGGAGCTCCGGCAGGGTTCGCCGGCGCCTAGCGTGACTTGTCCAACGTTTCAGGCGAGCGGTCCGAGAAGTCAGGACCAACGGCCGCCGTTCGTTGTTGAGAGGTCAGGGCCGGAAGACGGAGCGTCCCAGGGCAAAGGCGAAGCGACCGCACTCGTATTCTTGGACAGAGAAGCGAGCCAGGAGAGCGAGAACGGCGCGGAGGCAGAGAAGCCGCTTCGAAATAAAGATTTCGAAACGCGCGCACAGTCCGCGAGCAGTGGCCAGTGCATGGCACTTACGAGTTCGCAAGCGGGGAAGCTCTCGAGAATGTTGACTCTTCCCCAGCGAGCGAGAGAAGCGAAAGGACGCCGAGCAAGCTTAGCCGAACTACGAGCCGAACGAAAACTCTCGCGGTAGGTTAGTCGAACCGCCAGCGGCTGAGGCTGGTTGCGTTGAAACCCTTCGCTGGAGAAACGCAGCCGGCGACACGGAGAGTACGTTGCCACCGTTTTTCCGATCAGCCGTTACGCGAAGACGAGCTCAAGGTCGAAGCGCTGCCGACAGGGCCGACAGGAAATCCGGTGAGCTCGTAGTCGAGTGACGTTGACAGAGACCGTACCGCCGTCTCGGAGAGCAATGGCGTACCTAAGCTAGATAAACACACTGCTGAGACGTCCGATAGAGGGCCGTGCGGGTCCGCTGATCGAGTTCATGTGGTCGGTCTCAGGTTTCAACGATCTCGGCAGAACGCTTCAGAATCAGAGGAGGCCTCAGAGACGGCTTCCAACAGGATCGCGCACAGGTGCGCGAGATTAGCGAGGTTTCGCGGGAGAACCTTGGACAGCGAGGCGAGCCAGACGAAGCCGCTAGAGCCCCCGGAAACAGAAGCGTTTCCTTCGGGTGCGAGCTCTAAGTCGGGCGATGTTGTGGCAAAGCCTGCGAACGGGACACGAGAGACGAGCGAGCAAACGAAGGCCGAGCGGCGAGCGGACCTGAAAAGCTCTGGCAGTAGCTTAGTGGAGCCGCCGACGGCCGAAGCGGTTTCGTCATCCCCATCGGGCAGGGAAACCCAGGTGGCCGAGGTTGCGAGGCGAACTCGATGTTGTCCCCAGTTCGCGATGACTTGCTTGAAAGCAAGGTGGGGCACTTTCACCCGCAGTTCCAACCTAGTGAGCAAAGGTCCCCAGGCGAAAGCGAAAGTCAGGAGGCTTTCTGCTTTGAGCGGAAACGCGATTGCGAGGCATGCGTGCCTGCCGCTATGTTGGCCTTGAAGTCAGCTCCCGCGCGAGATTACGGGCGTCAGCTTTGCGAGGCTTGTATATGACCGCGGAAAGAGAACGCGTTTCGAATAACGAAACTAGCCTGTGGGGAAGAGCTAGTTGTAACGCTGCGTTCTTCGTTTCCCCGTTCGGGACAGTCCTGCCCGTCATGTTGAGTTTCGGTCTCAAACTCGCGCCGTGTGGCCTCTTGAAGTCGAAACTAATGGATCGGTGTTTTCGTGGGCCTGTCGTAGTACGCGCTCCATTAACCTCGACGATGTCGCCAGCTTTTCTAGCACATAGGTAAGGAGCCAGTAGAGCAATACGAGTCTGCTGAGCAGGCTCAAAGCAGGCCTATCAGTCAAACAGTTAAAGTGTCAATAAGTTTACGCCGAAGTGACGTATCTAGCGCAATGTGGCGGTGGTAGCGCGGCCGACGCAGACCTTCGGAAATCAGTGACCGCAGTCGTGAGCTATCGCTGACCAACGACTAAGTCAAAGATAAGGACTTTTTTCGGGTTTGACTGGATATGGCTATACTTATTAGGAATTACTCAGCACTGGCTAGTCCGTACTGACGTTCTGAGAAAGACTGAGCCAGTTGGGGTGGAATGGGACACAAAGTAGGAGGACGCGTTTTGAGCGCTGAAACGAGCCTTGAGCGAGGAGCCAGTTCTACGGTCCCCGACTTTTCGAAAGGTTCGTTATTCAGTGCGATCTAGCGATCGTGGCATGGAAGTTGTACTATGCCAAGAGGAGGCTAACGGCCGGGAACGACAGTTTGTACTTAAGTCAGCAAGCTTACTTGCCAGGAAGAGGCTTACAGTACTTCCGGAAAGGAATGTGGCTGCGTCGTGTGGGCAGTGCAGAAGTTTGCGTGCTCTGTAGCCGGTAACGCAGACGCACTAAGCCGGGCGTTCTAAGTAGGGCCGCGTTCATCCTCCCCGTGTCTTTCTTTTCGTTCTTCGTGAGCAGCTTTTATCTTAGCAGGTAGATGGGAGCAAAATTATTGCCCTCATTTGCTGCCTCAGTTGATTATTTCCGCACCGCGTGATTTCAAGTAATCAACCTTAGCTAGATCACTTAATGTCGTGTGTTACGTTTGACACTTAGTGTGAGTTCTTCTTTTAAGAGTTTTACGTCCCGCATGGGTCTCTTGGTGTAGAGGGTCCAAATTGGGGATAGACACTTAGCTAGGAGAGTTGTCACGCTTTAGGAGTCTGGTGTTCTGACAGGAGGACAGAGGGTGCTTGCTTGCGCTGGGTGTTGCCTGTTGTCGGTCGGTTCTTTGCAAGCTCCAGAACGATGAGCAACCGGTGCTGAGGACAGACCGGAAGAGCCGGACGAAGCTGGTCGAGACACCTGGCAGCACGGCGAGGTACCTGTGATCCAGACCTGGCAGGCGGTACCTGTTCAAGGAGAGGAACTTGGTGGAGCCACCCTTTCCTGGGGCACTGGAGGTGTACCTGGATGAGCCTGGCGAACGAGCGCGCCCAGCATCCGAGCCACGTGGAGGCAGCTCGTCTTCACGGCGCATTGTCTGGCGGCGGGGTGCTGTTGTGCCAGAGCGCCTGGCCCAAAGGCGTTGCACGAGGCGACGCGCCGACAGCGAGGCTGAGTCACGCCTCTCCCTTTCGTCGCTGCGGCGCGCCGAATCCTGCATCTCGGAACGCTGCGGCGCGGCCGAATCCTGCATCTCGAACGATGCGGCGCGCCGATTCCCACGGAGAACGACCAAACAAGGGCATGTCGCTACGCCCGGAGGCGAGGTCACGGAGACGGCGGCGGCATCGCTCTCCCTTTCCCCATTGGCGGCGCAGCTGACTCACCGCTTCGCTACCATTCGTCGGAATTCAACTTCAGGCAGCCGAGAGTCCCTGATTGGAGCATTTCGAACTTCTTGGGGCCACAACGAACTTCCCGGGCTATAAAAGAAGCCCGGAGGCTCTCATCGTCGGCATTCCTCGGCGGCTTCTCTCCGGCACCAGTCTCTTCGGAAGCACCGAGTGAAAGGGTGCTGTCGCCTTTGTGCGAGATTATGTAACCTTTTGCCTTACCCTGTACATACTGTATATAAATGTTACTTTAGTTTTCGTCGGCTTGAGAACTTCTTCGCTCTGCTCTGCGCCGCGTCGATAGCGACGGAGCAAGGCAACGTCGCTACACCGGTGACTGCGCTCGGGATGGCCAGTCGAATCAGCGTGACAGCGGTGGGATGGCTGATTCCCAACGTCGGTGACGAGCATGGAGGCGAGTCACAACCTTGGCGACCGCCCTGGGATGCTCATTCCCAACAGTGGTGGCCAGCGGTGGGGAATCGTCATTTCCCAACAGTTCCCTCCATAGGCCTGGTTTGTCGGGCCTATAATGACACGCATATCAGACGATGTGTGGAAAAGCAAATAAATAAATGTTTGCATTTACCAATTACAACTGCGGCTTGGAACGTGCGCTCAGTTTGAGCCTAGCTCATCGGGCATCCTTGCGAAGACCATTCTCAAGGACAGCAGTATCTCTGAAATCTTGAGCGATACATTTCGTTGCGCAAGTCTCGCCAACGTTGAAGCAGGTTATCCTAACGGCCCATCTTCAGCGTAGTCCGATGCAAGGCCACAACTGAATTGGGCTGCCACAAAAGAAAAGTTCGCCACTTAAACTCTCAGTAATTAAATCCCTTTGTTCTGCTGAGCACGAGGGCGCGGGTTCGATTCCCGGCCGCGGCGGCAGCTTTTCTGATGGAGGCGAAAAGCAAAGGCGCCCGTGTGTACGAGATTTCAGCGCACGTTCAAGATACCCACGTGGTCAAAGTTAATCCGGAGCCCTCCACTACCGCGCCTCATCGCCTGCATTGCGCCGGCGCGTTAAACTCTTCAATGGATCAATCAATCAATTAAATACCACCCAGGGTTCCAACAGGTGACGCGCATGATTATTCTAATTAAGCCATTAAGCGACGATTAAATAAAGCACTCTGCAGCAAATCTGAGCAAAATAATGCACGAATGGATAAGTAAAAATAAAAACTAAGGACAGCCAAAAATTGTCAATTCGCGTAAGCTGCCGAACCAATTCTCTAATGCATAATTTTTAAATACTCACAAGCAGTCTTATTTGCCAGCTCGGGGGAAAAGTTTTAGGTGCTAATAAAGCTTGATCGCTCAGTTTGAGTGTTTAGAAACTTCACTGTACACGATAAGAGAGAGAGAGAGAGAGAGAGATTTTCAGCAAAACGAGCTAGGAATATTTCGCGATTTGCTGGACTCTCGGCGGCCATTTTCGGAGGGAAAGATTCTGTGCCACTGGCCTTCTCAGTCATCCGCTCAGAAGGCAACTAAGGAACTATTACGTTTTCTACGGGCGACGAACTTGAACACTAGGCTATAGACTGAGAGCCTCCAGTGTCAATCACTGTCAGTGCCTAAGTGCTGGGAAAACGTGTCTGGTCCAACTTTTCCTCTTTTTTTCTCCTCTCTCTTTTTTGCCCATTTCCCCTTTCCCACCTGCAGGATAGCAAACTAGGCTCTAGCCAGGTTAACTTTCCTGCCTTTCTTCTACATTCTTCCTTCCTTCCTTCCTTGCGCACGAGTGCGCTTAACGTCAATTGCCACGCACATGCATTTACTGTATGCGCTATATCGCAGTTCCAACATGTGTGTTTCCATAGCCGCAAGTAAGCACATACCGAACAGGCAACAGCTGATAATGCGGAACAGGTATGCAAGGCAGACAGCGTCAGCCATATGCCAGCTGGCAATTATAACGTTGAGCGCTGCAGCCTTTTCCCTGCACGTCAAAACACGAAGAAGCGGTCAAGGAGAAACATACAACATCCGCACCCTGGGTTGTCTTGTTTTACGACCCTTCATATACATCATATAGTGTGTCAGCAAGCCATTTTAGCTTAGGCTGGAAAGGAAAGCTTTCAAAACGGGCTTCAGATCGTTAATAATTGAGTTTTATTGCATGGCGTTAAAGCCCTTCGGCGTTTATTTTGTTGTGCGCTGTTTATTTTGTTATTTTGTATGTAGAAATACAAAAAAAACTAAAGACATCGCACAGCTTCATGTTGGACGAAATGCGTGAACAGGAAACTAAGCGATGAACGCCTATCAAAACAGCGATCAAACAACGTTTATGCGGGATTTTTGGGGACTGCATAATCTCTGAACATTGGCACACACTACCTACACACCAAGCCCCCATTTAGAGCAACATTCAAAAATCATGTCAAATGCGCCCATCAAACCGAACCGGTGCTAGGCGATGCGCGCGGACAGCAGCGAAGGCCATGGCGAGATACGCGTTCGAGATGGCCAGCCATGGCGAATGACGTCACGTCCGCCAACACGGCCGCGCCCGGAATCACGTCCTGTACAGCCTGACGTATACGTGCAGCTGCAAGCACCTGAAAAACAAATAAAAAGGGTAGTTTCAAGAAGTGAACCCGTATTTCGCGTGAGCCTACTTTTTTTCAATACCGTCGCCATTCGCTACCTCACAATTCTCACCGTTTGTGTGGTTTTTTTATCTCATTGTCTGTGTAACTGTTTTCCAGCGAAGCTGTTACAAACTTCCTCCTCCTTGTTCTGTTGCTCCAAGGACCGAGAACAGCCGCCCCCTTCCTTCCTCCTCATGTAGGCACACCTTCTGTCCCGTGTTCACCTCCGGCGCTTCATATTACAGCGAAGTTCTCTATGGCTATAATCCAGTAGATTTTCTCCGACAACAGAGCAATGTAGACAAAAATAAAACGCGAGCGTAGCGCCACTTTGCGGTGCCCACTCGAATCTTTGGGATCGCGAAACTGTATTACAGTGCAACTGTATGACACACCTCCAGCGAATATAAAAGAAAACAGCATCTTCCCGTGGGGAACCATGAGGAGGATGCAAAGCATCATAGGGGTTCCGTGTAGGTTCCATTGTGCTGCCGTTATGTTGTTTCATTTATCGGAGCACGAATGGGAACGTAGTATGAACCCCCATGTAGAGAAGAGAAATGTAGAGACAGCGAAGAGACCGACACCGGCGTTACCTGATCGAACACCTCCTGGTTCTCGTCTTTTTTTATTGAGTGCTCACGCTCCTACCCCACTGCCCGCCCTCTTCGTCCTCTTCTCTGGTTGAGCCGCAAGGCGCGTGGCGCTTCCCGCCACAGCTTTCCCAAGGGAAATTCAACATCCTCCTCTAAAGTTTTCAGTTCGTCGTTTCCGTTGACATTCAGCTTCGCGTGCCTTCGTTGTATCGGTAGCTTCTTGACGTAGTTTGAATGAGTCAAGGACATAAGGCGCGTTCGTAGCACTTGCTCCTGTCTCGGTTTTGTAGCGCAGTAGGAAGAGCGCCACGTACCTCCCGTTGCGGCTAGAGAGCAAGAGATGCAAGAGATGCTTCGCATCTAAAAAGAATTCATACAAAAAATAAAAAAACTCCTATCGCCTTTATATAGTGATATAAAGTGGCTTATATTGCCCCTGAAAAACGTCTTCTCAGCAATGCATCCATGATCCGTGTTTAGAGGTGAAACCGACTTTAAAAGTTTGGTGTAAACTCGGTGTTTGTAAGCTGGCTTTGCCACATTGTAAGTTGCGCAGTGAAGCACGACCATCTACAAAGGGGGTATGATTACAGAAAACGGCTATAACTCTCGCGTTATCAAAAGTATTTCGAAACAAATTATGATACAATTGGCCGCTAGAACGACTCTACCATGCATTATGCCGAGTTTCACTTACTCGTCGCGATTTATTAGTTCACAGTGAAGTTGCGAACGTTACAGAATTGGTTTGCTGTCAGTGCACGGCCTTCTACGGAGGGAGTATAGTTTCAGAAAACGGCCGTAGCAGTTGTTTCATCGGTTATATCAGGAAACAAGTTAAACGACAATTAACCGCTAATACGACTCTAACATTACGCCGCGCAGTTTTGTTGGTCTTGCTTCTTTACAGAGTGGAGGGGCACTGAATTTATTTCATATAAGCAGCGTATATTGTCCCTGTAAACACGTGTTTCCAGAAATATAGCTGCGCTAGGAAGTGAAGCCGACCTTTAAAAAAAATTAGCAGTGGCTTAGCTCGGCTGTGCCAGGACACACAGGGGGGGGGGGGGGATTAAAAGAAATGCGAACAACGGAGCCCACAGCCTCCAACGCATGCTGCACCGTCTGGCAGCCAGGTCAGTAAACTGCGCGCATGTGCACTTCTTCGAGAGCGTTTGAGAGTGTGGCCAACTTTTATGGGAAATGCTTGATCAAGAAGCGACGCTAGTTGTTTATTTAGATGCGGCTTTTCACGCTGTGTCGCCACTGAGCAGGATGATCGTTGAAGGGCATCATGCTAGCGGCAATCGGCCTGCTGCGCGCTTGGCTCCCAATGTACTAGATAACATGATGCTCAGTGGCGACAGAGCATAAATAGACGCCTTAAAATAAACACCGGCATCGCTTCTTTATCAAGCATTTCCCCTAACAGTAGGCCACAGTCTGAAACGCTCTGAAAGAACTACGCATGCGCGCAGTTTATGGACAGTGCAGCCAGACGGTGCGGCATGCGTCGGAGGCTGTGTGCTCCGTTGTTCGTATTTCTTTGAATCCCCCCTGTACGTAGCGTGAGCTAAGGTTCAGCTGGTTATTCTTAGCTTTTCTGGTTGCCTAGGATTAGCTTGATTATCACGCTTACTGCTGCTTCAATGACACACACACGGTATGCGCATAACGTGACGCATGTATATTTGTCAAGCTGCTCCGGCGCAGCGTCACCAATCGCCCCAGAGCTAAGCTGGTTCCACAAGCGCACGCCGGTGTGTTGCCGCGACGCACGAGCCATCGGTTCCACACCCGGCCTGCGATACATATGTGGTGCAGGCTGGGAACCTCTTTCCCTCTCACACTCACCCGGCCACCCCTCGCATGATCATCAAGTGGACCGGGCCGCCACGTGGGGGACAGAGGTCGGAGAAGACGCTGGGCGCGCGGGGTGTGTGAGAGACGCCGGGCAGCGAGCAACGTTCTGTGCGCCGTGTGACGTCACTGCTCCTCGCGCGTGCGCAGCACAGGAGCCACGCGAAACTGCTCAACCTCGGCCAGTGTAGCTCACGCTACAAAAGATCGTTGTAAATTTCGTAATTGCAAGCCGGCTTTCCCACATCGTGTGTGCACGGTGAAACCTAATGTCACTAGATAAGATTACAGAGTATTGCACTCTTTTCTCCTATTGTTCCGTGCCGCCGCCATGATCATCAGTCAGATGTATTACGTGACACTTGTTTACACTGTGACGGTTCATAGGCGCCGCCGCTATTTCTTACTGCGTCGACGGCGTCCACAGCTCCGCGTCCGCAGCATTGGGCGCATGCGTCGTAGTCATTTTAACAGTGCGTGATTTGGGGCGTTGCTGCTTCATGCGCGCTTCCCCCCCGTAGCTAGCTTCAAATTGCTATCGTGTCAGTCACTGCGTTGCTCCTTCTTTCTGACGCTCGCTCCACGTTTACTCGTGTCTGGCTGCGATTGCCTCCAGTACTTGCCCTGCATTTATGCGTCGTCAGCTTGGTCAGCTCTGCTAGACTTACGACTGCGTGTTCCGAATGAAAATAACGCGTGTAGCAGCATTTCAGCAGCAGAAGTGTGTCCAAAGATACCGTTTTGCTGCATCCTTGGCAGTGTTGTCAACAAACGACTCGGTCGAAGTTAACGGCGAGGCCGTAGACGCGGCAATCTCGCAACACTGATAAACACAAAAAATGGCCGCCGTTGCTGACTTGCATGCCTCAGTGGTGGTATCTGATACCTTATCGGAGGACACTATCTACTCACGATCAAGCGGAATGCTTCCCCGGCGCGACGGCGCGGTGTGAGAGGGAATTTGTGGCCAACCAAGAAACCACAAACTGCTCCGCTGTCTATCTCCATTCACAGAATGGAATGGCCTTGAATCTTGTTCATCTGATTTTTTAACCAACTTGGAGACGGAACAATCACGTACAGGTGCCGTCAGAAGTAATTGGAGCACGGGAGCTGCGGCCGAACCGCACAGGAGCGCCATGTAGCTGCACCGGTGGCAAACTAAACCAGCAGAACACGCATGCGTGCATGCCGACGCATATAGCCCCTCTGCACTTCTCAACCCACTTCTTTTAACGTGGCTTCGAGCGTTGTTCGCACGCAGTCTACTGGTCTTTGCGATGGCGCTGATGGCAGACCCACCTAAAAATATTAGAAAAGAAAAATTGTCACTTCAGATTCATGAGATTGCGACGCTTTTCTAGCAGCTCGCGTGCGCTGAAAGTGTGTGAGCGGCGCTGCCAAATACCCCCTTTGCTATCAGCGCCATCGCTGTGACCAGGGGCCCATTTCTCCAAAACGATGGGCCGTCGCTTTGAAACGACGGGGTAGCGCCATTGAAATGTATGTGTTCTGGGGTTGGGGCCGTCGGTTTGAGGTGGTCAGCGTGAAGTAGGAGCTACAAGAAAAGCACTGTGGCAAGGACGCGAAGCGACAAGTGAAATGACGGAGGGTAGTGGGTGTCGCTTCGCGTCCTTGCCACAGCGCTTTTCTTGCAGCTCCTACTTCACGCTGACCACCTCAAAGCGACGGCCCCAACCCCAGAACATATACATTTCAATGGCGCTACCTCGTCGTTTCAAAGCGACGCCCGTTTTAGAGAATTCGGCCCCAGTACGCTGCGAATAATGTTCGAAGTTGCGTTAAAAGAACTGGGTTGAGAAGTGCAGATGGGCTATCCCCGTCGGCAGGCACGCATGCGTGTTCTGCTCCTTTCGTTTACCGCCAGTGTAGCTGCACGGCGCTCCTATGAAGTTCGGCCACAGCTCCCGTGCTACAATTACTTCTGACGGCACTTGTACGTTATTCGTTCATGACATCTGCGCTGCTGAAGAGTATAGAAGTACGCACACGCGCAAAGAATTCCCCTTTTCTGGTGTAGTTACAAAACTGTTGACGTGTCTTTATAGAGCTATCTTCTGAAACACCGCACGTAACGACCAAATAACTGCATGGCTAGCCCTTACCCTTACATGTTTTTGAGTACTAAGACCACGAAACGCTAGAGGCAAAACGAAGGGGGTTTGAGGAGGACTTACGCTGTCTTGTGACAAACAGTGCGTTCATGTGCTCGTGCGTATTCATGTATGCGTGTGTGTGTTTGTGTGCTTGTGCGAGAGCAAAAGTTTCATAGCGTGGTCTACGAGAATGATTTCGCGCATAAAACTGCGTCAGGTGCTTCGTACGCCGCGTCGGCGGGTGAAATATTACACAACATCCCGTACGGGATGCCTGTGCACCAGTGTCATATGCGCTTCAACTCAGGATAAACATTCTCTGCTGAATAATGCATGCCGGTTTCCTAGTACCCCGCGCTACCGCGGCCGCGCAAAATAATAGTAAAAAAACATTGCGACACATTGCGAAGTTCGCGCATGCATCGACGAGATACGGTAGATCGATTCTTAGCTTGTACAAAGGCAACCCGGCTGTGGACGCCTGCATTTTAATGTGAGCAGTTGCGAGGGTGAACAGTCTCGGACTCCGTCAACCCGGACTTTGAAGAGCAGCTCTCGCAGGCGATGCCAGCCGTTGCATGCAAGAAAAAGACAAGATCTCTTCTTTTCTTCCTTCTCGTGTATTCGTTGGCAGTGACGCATCTGCGTGCCCGCCGGTGCGTAAGTTCCACTTACACTCTCACTACTGCGTAGCAAGCCAGGCTCCCTGTCTGGCTCAAGTATGTCTCAAGTTTCCTTTTTGGAACGGCCTTGCTTGCATATACATACCCAGCTTTCTCGCTCAAAATTCCAACCTTTCAGGAACCTAGCATTTAGGAAAATGATATTTGGCATAAAGCCAGAAGTCAACGTGAAAATGAAAACAGTAAAATAATTTTCCAGGATTCTGAACACTTTTTGTGTAATTCGCTGTCAAATCTTACTCCCCATGCATTTCTATGGGATAGTTTCCATGGCTCAGGAACCTAGTCGCGCAACGTGCGTGACTTGAAACTGTGCACAAAGCAAGTATTCACCCCAAATATTACCTGTGAAAAATAACTTTTCATTTCGCTAAAAAATGGCAGAGTAATCACTGTTGAAAGGACTTCCATGAGCGGGAAAGCTGCACATGCTTGGTGCTCATGCGTTCTTTCAACAGTTGAGCGTACGACTGAATCGAGTGATGGACAAAAGGACGAACGGACGGACGGACAGAACAAAATCTTCGCGTTTAGGCAACCGCAAGGACGTGAATGTGGGCGAAGGCCGCATCCAGTCGGTACCATTAGAGGACCCTCGCGGAGAGCCGGACAACAACTGCTACAGCGTTTTAAAGACCGCCATCGTTACGGCACGCCTCAAAGCCCAGGTGTAGCTTCGACGCGTTAAACCACACAATCAATCTCCTTGTCGTCACTGTTCGTTACGTTGTTCGCATCTGGGGCGGTATTCCCGTGTTTTGTCCCTTTCAAAAGTGTCCCTTTTGAGCGAGCCCTGATTGGCTAAAAGCGCACACCCGGATGTGACGCCATGCAAGCACGGCGGAGCAATGAGCCGTGGCTACTCGGAGCAGACGATTTGGAGCAGACGATTTTCGTCGCCTTAAAGGGGCACTGACACAAAATTTTGAAGGCGAGATAACGTCGGAGATAGATTGGTGGGAACACATATACATCATCTGCAAAATATCAGCGGCGAATACAGCCTAGAACATATTTAAAATCAATTTTGAAGTGTGCGAAACGCAACCGAGCAGCCAGCAGAGGACCACGCGCAATTGTAAATAAACAACATCCAACACGTCACGAGTTTGTGTTTGCCGCTTCCCCACTACCGGCGTTTTACGCGGGCTCGCCCGGCTCGCCGCTCCAATCGGAGGGCCGGAGGGCGGAGCTTCTGCTCTCGAGAACGAACGACCCGATCGTTGGCGGCGGAGGCGCCGTGATTTCGTCAGCTAATCGGGCAGCTGGCCGCGACCAAAGTTCTACAGCGATTCCAGGCACTCTGTTTCTATTACTGTTTATTACCATTGGATGCGAAAACGCGCCGGAGGCACGAAAAGCTCACTGAGCTAGCCGCACGGTCGCTGTGCAGTCGGCGGCCACGGCCGCGAAGTGGCCCAGGCCGGCGCAGGTAGCTCGAGTGATAGCTTGTTACCGCTGCACGAAATTGTCCCCAAGTCCCGACCATAGTGGCTTAAATGAGAAAGGAGTTAATGATGCGATGGCGGGTTGCATTAAAAATTGTCATCTGCACCGCTTACGAGAGCGGCACTCGAATATCCGCCGCCGCAGTGCTGAGCCGAACACATCTGTAGGCGGACCTGTAGGCAGACCGGCCGGCTGCTCCCAGCGCGCGTCTTGCCACCCACCGTGCCGAGCGTCGCGCGTCGTTCTTTAGCCGCGGTAGCATTTGCACTCGCAGCGCCTGCGTCACATCCACGGTCGCTTTTTAATTAAGCGCCTCACGAGATCAGTACGTGGGGGCATTCGCAGAAACTGCCGTCGATGCGGATTCGACAGTGCTACGGCGGCTCTGCTCTGTGATATCCCTCCGACGGTCACGTGGTCAGCTTTGTTCACACAAAATCCATCGTTTCGCGGCACTCGCTGAACCGAAACTGCGACTGGCCGCATTTAAAATTCCTCTAATTAAACAACCGTCGCACGCTGAAGCAAATGAGGTTTCTACAGGTTATAAGTAGGTCACTAGCTACTTATCGCAACGAAAAAAACAAGATGCTAAATTTTTGTGTCAGTGCCCCTTTAATGTTGGCTCGCTCGCGGAACAATAAACACATTAAAGATACTCTGATACGGTTTCAGTTCTTTAAAATGCGTTTGCAAGAACAGTTACGGTATTTGAATCAAAGGCCCACTGCTTAACTGGAAGTACGTCACGGTGAAAGGGACGCAAAAGGGACGTTTTCAAAAGGGACAGTTACGAGAATACCGCCCCTGACCTGTGAAATGATGCACTCCTTTGTCAGCGCACCACACACACCCCACCGCTCTCGCGTCCTCTTGCCCCAGTGCGCAAAGGATCCGTGTTCCAAAACGCCCGCCATGTGGTATTTACAGTAATCCCTCGTTAACTCGAACTCGCATATCTCGAAAAATCGGCTAAGTCGAAATTTTCCGCGGCACCGAACATTTTCCTATACGTCCCATGTATATTTTTTCCCTTTATCTCGAAGTATTTTTGGGTCGGATTGCGGATAACTCGAGAATCTTGACTGGGAGTGGAACGAAAATTCCGCCGCCGGACCATTTCACAAGATTCGCGCGATGCTGCCACGCCTGAAGTCCGTCGATTGTTTTTCTTATTTAGCCGCGCCTGCCATACGTCGATGCTTTCCGGGAACGCGAAGTGCGCGAAGTCTCAGCCCAGCGACATATCAACTTTGTCAAGCAACCCTGTGGCACGTCATATGACACATGCGCTGAGCAGGGAGGCCCTCTGCCCACGCTTGGCGTAATTTGTCTCGTTCGCTTTGTGCCCAAGTACGACCGCAAAGTAGGCCCGAGTACGACCGCAAAGCAGACGAGCATTAGGCAGTTTTTCTCTGCTAAATAAAGTGGCAGTGCGGCAAAACCCAGCCGGTTAAAGTCTCTTGTATGTTATTTTTTGTATTTTAAACCTGCACGAGAAGAAAGATTAGAAACTGCCGTTGAAGAGCCGGTAAGTAGTAGTGATTTTTCTGAAGAGCGCTCTTTTTTCCCGGCGATTAGCGCAACTTTGGTTATCTCGAAAATCCGTTTATCTCGAAATTTTCCCTGGTTTTTACGACTTCGAGTTAACGAGGTATTACTGTAGTTGGTTTTACCCTATTTCGCCTTCTCCGTTTTACGCAGCCTTGTGCGTAGGCACATGGTGCGTTTCACTAACCGTGTGCCAGGCGCCAAGGCGCCTACAAGGCTGAGGATGCCTTTGCATCCACCACTCGCCGCGAAGATGACAACCTCTTTGGTGCACATGACGACGATTGCTGGCAGCACGACTATGCAAATAAACAACAATACTAAAGCTTAACTATGTGTCAGGCATAATGCTCACCTACAACAGCTCCGCCATTCAAGTATTGCGCGTGAGTTCAAGCTTCCCTGAAACTGTTCGGTATATCTTGTGCTTAAAAAAAACAGACGCCCTTTGTGGCTGGAATGAATCTAAATGGGTTGCTCAGAATTATTTATTTCACACTGAACAAGGTCGTATTTTGTCCTCGTGGCCCCTTCAGGGACTTGAAACATAAATAATGACGCAACAGGAGCTTGATGTGGACGAGTTTCTTCAGAATTTTTGTTTCTTGAGAATAAATAATTAAAAAGCCGCTTTCGTTGCGTAACGTGTGGCCTCGGGCGAACGCAAAGCGAAATGTTTCGCTTTGGCGGCTCCGCGTGAAAGCGAACGGGACAAAAACGCACTGGCGCGAGTTGAGTCATTCCTCTTGCTATGTCTCTTTTTTTCTTTACTGCGTCATTCCTGCAGCCAAGCTGCACCGTTTCCGCTTTTCGCCCGCTTGTCCGGAATGAAGACGAAACACAGAGGCAACTGCCAGGAAGCTCGGCGGTGATGGATTAACGGTCCTGGAAAAGAAAAGGGCGCCGCCACAAATGTCTGCCATCACAACCTCGCCGGGCGCGCGCATCCAGCGTGCACTCATTCTAGGCCGCCATTTTCCGACCCCAGTTCAGCCCTAGGCGACGGCCGTCATCCCGGACCAGTTTGCCCGTCGACGCTATCCTCCGAAATTCATCTTGCTCCTTGTTTTCTCGTTATTATCAGCAGTGCTGATGAGTTTTCGGTAGCCCCGCCTGGGCTTGTGTCGTTCCAACCTCATTTTCTCACCCTTATTTTTGTTCCATTCTTCCCAAACTTCCCTTTTTTTTTTTGTTACTTTCGCCCAAACCTCTCTTGTCCTGTCGCTGCAAGTACCGACACAAAAATGCGAATTAATTGTACTCGTTAAGCGGTAAGGAAATGCTGCGAAGCGAAGCAGAGGAGCTAAAACTAGTCAAGCTGCAAGCCAAGCTGCAAGTCAAGCCTAGTCAGCCTGCAGCTCGCAGCTTATAGTCCAGGAGGCCGTCCAGCAGTTGATCTGGAGAATAAAATGAAATAACATGAAATGAAAACTGGGTGCTCAAATGGTTGCGACAGCCCATGCGAGTGCGCGAGTGCGTCGTAAAGGAAAAGCCAGTATTTCGAATTGAATAAAAAGAGCTCTCACTTCAACGTCTCAAGATTACGGGGACGAACCGGAACCGCGAACCCCAACGGGAAACCGTAACCGGACCGCCATTTTGGCTGGAGCTGAGCTCAATTTAAACTACAACCGTAATTTATGCAAGCCAAACCCGAATCGAACAGATAAAAGGTAAGACGGCTATCTATTCGCAACAAAACGGTTCGACAATTCGCTGTTAATCTTCTATCAGAGCCTATATCTTGAGCTTTTTATGCACGAACACCATGCACGTGTTACTTGGGTAAGTTGGCGAGATCCGCCGACCCAGGAGCGTGGCCGGAACATGTCGGCAAAATTTGGTGGGCGGGCGATTCACAAGGTGTCGCTGTGCATGTGCTTATTTTGGGAGGCCGCACAGCAGGCTCATGTAAGCGCAGAGATTTCATTTCTACAGTTATTTATGCTTTTACTTCTTTGACAGACCACTTGAATCACTAAGGACGCCTTAATAATTAGAAAATTTGGATCTTTATTGCATTGCACCTTTCTATTTCACGTTCCTACTTTCTTTACATAACCTTTTCTCGGACAGTGAAGTAATGTTTATCCACCAGCTCTAATCGGAGCACTGTCGATGTTATCGTCCCGGCCAACCTCCTTTGTGGGTGAGTATGAAGTTCATTGAGATCATCATCATAATCATTACCATCACCTGCTCCAGCACCGGGCTGCGCGTATATGCGTTTCCTAGTCAGTACAGCCAGCCGTCACCTGAGCTTGCTTATGGTGGTTATATCACAGCATAAACTTACCTAAAGCATACAAAACCACCCGAACTGAAATAAATAACAGCCAAAACGGACCTGCAATGGTTGAAAACCACGGTGAAGAAAAATATTCAACAGAAATAGCCGAAACCGACCTAAAAGGGGAAAACCCGCAAAAACATACAAGAAGCCGTAGCTGAAAATGACCAAAAGGGAACGAAAATACCCGAAATTTCATTTATAATGCATAAAGATGTCATAAATAGATAACATGTGTGATAACAAATGTTAATGTTCAAATATGGCAAACCCTTGAAAATGAAAACAAAAGGCAACGGGATTTGAACCCGGGTTAGGAAATTTGCTTCGCAAAAGCGGAACTACTACATTATGAGACCAAGCGGTTCTGAGCGATTAAATGGGGGCCACATGCACGTGGACATAGCTTCAAAGATGCCCCTAGATGGTGCCATGCGTCGCTTGGCTGTGCTGACTAGGAAACGCCTATACGCAACCGGGGCTGTGGGCATGAGCCATTAATGCGAGGGAGAAGAAGAAGAACGCCTCGAAGACTGAGAGGACACGCGGACTGACGACCTTGTGGCTAGTAATCCCGTCAAGCTCACTCAAGGGACGTCAAACAAGCCCCCTCGTCTGCAGTCCTGCAAGACAATTTGGATAACCGGCCTGCTAGCCCTCACTGTCCACCAGAAACGACGGGTCCCCAAACAAGTCCTTAGCCTGCAGTCCTCCTTCTACCACCCAAACGGACATCTTGATCCAAGCAGATAGCGAGAGCGACTGGGCCGCACTGTTCACCCTCCTGTCCTCTCACCGGACAATGGATGCTGTTCAGATGGAATACATCCCCGAGGCGGCCAGCGGAGACAGCCCAACGCCGGTCAGGTGCCCCACGCCCCTGAACGAGTCCGATCAGCCAAGCCACTCAGAAGACACGCGGGTGCAGCTTGACAACAGCACTACCGAAGGCTTGGCAAGCAGCGCTGAAAATTCAATAGCAGTGCCTGCACATCTCGACGGTTTCAATGTTGCCACAGAGCCGAGAGGTGCACAGCAAAGCTCCAGGGTGCAAACGCCCGGGGCTTTTGGTTACCCTTGGACGGCCAGTGGATTCGAGCGAGGCCAACGGGGTATTTCTGCCCCGCAATTGGCTCGTCTGGACCACGGGGTAGAGCCATCGTGCGCCGAGTTCACCAAGGGAAGAGCAAGCGTAGAAGGGAGGAGCCACGGCGACGATCCCGGCGATGTCCCTCCCGGCGGCAAGGAGGTGTCAATACGAGATGCGAACAAGGCGCAGGTATCAACAGCCCTCCGTGAGTCCCTGGCCGAGAGCTCCCCTGTGGAGGGTGCTATGACACCTGAGGAAGCTAAAGGGGAGGTAGCGATCCTCGGCGGCGTTGGACAGGCAGGAGAAGAGAACTCAAGCCATCGAAAGCCAGCCGCCGTTGCCTCAGACCAACCACCCGACTCCGCCGTTGGACCTGATGAGAACGCAGTGGGTGCGTGCGGCTTGCACCTGGCCGAGTCAAATCGCGAGCAGCCCTCTAGCGGCATAGACTCTACGCTGCTGTCCACGGTGGCAAGCAGGCCGGGACAAGGCCTCTTGAGGGACTTGAACGTGAATAGCCTTAACGTGGACGAAACAGCTGCTCCGCTAGTACTCGCAGATCCATGCGGTACGAAGACACGCATGCTCGGTCATCCCGACTGCAAATGAGCCTGAAAAGGCGCAGGCCGCGATTCCACGATGACTGCAGAATGAAGCTGCGCCTGAGCTCCGTTGCTGCGCAGTCAGGGATGGAGGCGGCCACCCAGCCGCCGACGCACCACTCCTCCACGCAGACTGGTGTGGGCAGCGCCGAGCCTGGACCAAGCGTGTCTACGCAGACAACGTTTGACGAGGCGCCGTGGTCGTTTGATAAGGGAACACCGCGGACATCAGCAGTAGCCTGTGGCACTGTCCTGTGGCTCCTCACCTTCGCGGCCGTCCTCATCGTTGTTGCGCATTCCCTTGGCGCCTGGATTTACGGGACTGGCACGACAAGTCATGAACTAGCGCAATTAGGCGCCTTACCGTATACCCGTACACGCTCAGGTGTCTGCGGAAGTTATGCCTCTGTTCCGTGCCGTCTGGAAGCAGCACCGTGACTTACCGATGGCCCTCCTACAAGACCAATGCACCTGTTAATTTACTTTGTATTCGCCGCTCTTAATATCAATTATTCGCTTGATAAATCGTAACGAAAGCCGATCAAAGGCGTGAACAATCTTTCTTATTTTCGCGCGGTGGGGGCGACGACCTCACCAGAAAGGCGGCTGGCATGCACGATAAGGGAAAAAAAGGAGGGCGTCACGTGCTGTAGGGGTGACAGAGATGCCATTGTCTTTCGAAGTGATTTGAAGCGAAACAAGCAGATACGCGACAAATTTTCTTTAGTTTTTGGATTTTTCCCAACTATTCTAAGTGGAAAACGCCGAATTTTTCGCCTCACGAGGCAATATTGTTTCGAGTTAAAACATACTTATCGCGTAGTCAATACTGAAACAAAAAGATATACTTTAGTTTTATACACACCCCTGGTGATGCGCGGCGAATTTGTGGGCAGTGCTGCACAGCGTGTCTGCATGTTACTTGGTGCACAGCCGTCATTTGGAGCACGGAAAGAAATTCTGGCAAGCAACGGTTTAAAGCCCATCAGTTGTATATAGGCATGGGCGTCGGTTGGGTGGGGGGAGGGGGGCTCAAAAGGGGAACTTTCACCCCAACCAAGCCGCACCAGCGCCCCCCCCCCCCCTCTTCGCACCCTTACGTGATTGTTTATTCGCCCGTTGCCATTGGGGATCAGAAAGTTACCGGAACATTCGTTGCGAGCACAAAGTCAAAAGGAAAGGGGTGCATAGACGTTTATATTGGTTTTATTTGGCGGGAAAGCAAGTAGACACCATAAACAAAGGTGAAAGCCAGTCACCCCTGGAAGCTTTTACCAAGAAAACTCTGCCCCTCGAATTTTTCTTGAAGAAGCGAAGTTTCACTTAATCGTATTGAAGACCTACCTTGTCCATTCCCGGATTATTATAAGCCTGGATTCTTTCATAATCCCCCTCGCCTAACGGGAGGTGCTGAGCCACTGAAGGACCGTGTCAAATGGGTTCGAAAGGCAGGTTTCTGCGCGCGTCGTTCCTGCGAAACATTCTGGTTGTGGCGTTACTGTTTAGAGTCGGAACTTACTTTACTTTTTGCGCAGCTGAGCACAGTTTCGGCTCCGATTCCAGGCCGCGGCGCGCAGAAAAATTTCGGCCAAAAGACAAGAACGCCCGGGTGTTAAAATTTCGCGCCTCACGTTAAAGCATTGGTCAAAATTAATCCGGTCCCTCCACTACGGCGCGCCTGCATCGCCTGTCCGTTGCGCCGCGCGCCTCAATCAATTCGCAGGCAATCAGCGACTGCAAGGAACGAGGTTTCGGCGATTCGATGTGGACAAATTTCGTTCCGGACCCGCGTTTACCGATTTCGAGGGACCATCAGCCTCGGAAACGACACGTTCATGCGTGTAGAATCCGCAACGGCAGGGGTTCCGATGCAGGCCCTGCGTTTTGCAACTCGGGCAAGGTGCCGACGTGAGAATCAACGGCTAACGAAAACCGTAAACTATTTTAGCCCTGCTTGCAACCTTTCGCTACCATTTTTTTCCTTCCGAGTGGATTGACGATCGTCAGTTCGCTGCGTCGCCTGAAATCGTACTTGCGCCTTCGAAAGGAAAACAATTCATGACTTCGTTGCTCCCTGCGTTTTTTTTTTAATTTTTTTTCTGCGGCTAGGTGGCTACGACAGGTTAAATTGGCAGCACCAACGTTCAGCAGCGCAGCTGGCCGTGTAACCGCGTGAGCGGCTGAAAAAAATTAAATAAGCATCAGAAAGAAAACAAAAAGGTCTTTTTTCGTTTTTTTTCAGCCAGGATATATTGAAAGAAAAAAAAAACACGGGGAAATTTGATGTGATGCGACCAATCTGCATTGAGGGAAACGCTTTCTGAAATCAGTGCTTTGACGTAAAACCATGCGCAGGTTTTGAAAGCGGAAGCTCTGGTGGGACTTTTGTGATGCAGCGTGTAACAATTAAGTTCTTTTCAGTGCTACGGCAAAATTTATTGGGCACTTAAGGATCATAAGTGATTTGAAGGTGAAATCCAGCGATTATTGAACACTTCTTCGCTGCTGCATCGTGTTTGCAGTGCCTTCACGCTCACCTGTCATGCGGCACGCATCCGGATAATTCTAGCGGGTCCCATGGTGTTATCATCCCAGCGCTAGCAGTTGTTGCGGTACAGCTCCGTGGCCTCCGCAGCCGGTTATCCCACGTGCGGTTGTTGACCCTGCGAGCGGCCAGCCGCTGTTCCGACCGTGAAAACATAAAGGGGTAGCCGTGCCATCCCGCTTATTCGTGAAGAAGCAGGCCGTAATATGGTTTTTTGCATAGCGAGAGGTGAGCCGAACCAAAAAACAATGCCCCGCCCGGGCGAGGTTACTTTACAGTTGAGCAGACGACAGCTAAGAGAGTAGCAGCATGGATTCAAACAGGAATGGGTTACAGCGCTCGGTCAGAATGTACCCAAAAGCCGTACAGCGCGGTCAAAACGCCAACAAGTCTATTTATACCAGTGCCGTCAATCTCCAGACCACACAACGCAACAAGTAGCAACACGCCCCGTGAGTCGTCCAGACAACACCAAACACGCACTTTTCCACAGTCCGAGAGGGGGAGTCAGCCTCGGCCTTTTGAGCCGAAGAGGGAGCTTGAAGATCGCTGGCGTGTTAGTCGGCGCGCTTGTAACGGTCCTTAACGATGCCTGTGCGTGTTGGTCGCGGCGCGTGATAGCGAAACGTCTCCGAGAAGCGAAACGTTGAGCCGGGTATGACTCACACGTGATGTATGACTCACCACAACGGGGCGGGGATGCTTGGGGCGAAAAGTCCTGAAACAAGTCGACGTTGACGTGCCGCGTTGCAAAACCGCGGGAGGCGCGTTGCAAAGCATGAAGTATGAGGCGTCACCGACGCTGGGGCTCGAGACATGAAAGTGTGATTGACGGCAGAAAGGCGCACTGGCTCGCCGCACAGCCGTGGAGTGATGAAGGCAGAAAGGTGCACTGCGGCGCTCGCCGCGCAGCCTGGAGTGATCAAATAAATGGCAATGGTTAGTGGCCTGTAGTTACCACACGTAACATGGTTTGCTGAGTTTCGGCTTTTGACGACCCTGTTTCATATCCCATTCAAACCTAAATGAGTTTCTATGTATACGTCTTTACTTTGTTTTAAAGCGGCCGTAATATGGTTTCATTCGTGTAGTCTCCAGCAACTACGGTCACTTTTCGTGTTTATTGAGAAACCTAAGGCTTTCGCCGCAAGAAGCATGTCAAATTTTTATAGATCAGTGCGGAATCGTCTTTTCTCAATTTTTTTATATTTTTTAAAAAAACACACACGAAAGAAACCTGTTTTTTTACGCCCATCGAAATTTCATGTAAATTGGCATCTCTAAGCTGGCGTAGCGTCGCAAACTCAATTACTTGCGTGAGTGAGTGAGTGTGAGAGGGAAAGAGGTTCTGCACCACATGTGTATCGCAGGGAAAGAAAAGGAAGGGGAGGGGTAGAAATATGGGTTGAGGTAGTGGTACAGGTGGTTGGCCACAACAGGAAAAGGAAGGGGTAATGGGGAAGAGAAGATAGATTACCATATGTACCGCAGGGAAGAAAAGGAAGGGGAGGGGTAGAAATATGGGTTGAGGTAGTGGTAGAAAGGTGGTTGGGTCAGGAAAAGGATGGGGTAATGGGAAGAGAAGCAAAACTATGGCCACACGTGAGTGAGTGAGTGGAGAGGGAAGCGGGCTTTTTTTTTTCAGCGACCACCGCCCAGGAACGGAAAATGCAAAACATTGTTTGAAACATATGTAGCGGGCTTTTTTTTTTCAGGAAAGAAAAGGAAGGGGAGGGTGTAGAATATGGGTTGAGGTATTGGTAGAAAGGTGGTTGGGTCAGGAAAGGATGGAGTAATGGGTCGAGAAGATACAAGAAAACTCTACAATTATTAAAGAAAAATAACAAACAGCGGGCTTTTTTTTTTCCAAGAAAACGTTAACTTGTTAAAAAGAACACTGTAATCCTTAAGACGTCTTGTCTTGTTTGTTCTTGATCTTCACTGTCGACGCTTGTCTTGTTTGTTCTTGTTCTTGAATTCTTGGACGTCTTGTCTTGATTCTTTGTCTTGTTCTTGAACTTTATTTGTTCTGATTCTTTGATCTGGCATAGAGTAAAAAAAGAAAGGTACATCTTGTTTCTCGTGCGACCAGGTCCGAGCGCCAAAGTGAGCTCGCGTGCGCGCATCGCGGAGCTCTTTTAAACAAGCGCGTGCCACTGCTGAGCTAAAATGGCTACCAAAAAAATGGCTACCAAAAAAATTTCATATAAAGGAAAAAGCAATGCTGATTGTAATGTTGCCCCTTGTTTGATACAGAAGAGAAAACTATCTGACGTGGTCGGCGATCCAGAATCTACCACCATCTACTTTTCTACCACCATTGCCACAACTGAGCGGCCTGCATCATCGAAGTGCCCTTTAGACATCGATTTGCCCTCAAATCATCCATCTCAGGTAAATTTCACCTCACACAGAAGTGCAACTCCAGTCTATGTCATTCAAAACGTTCAGGTGCACACCCTTTTGGGCAGAAGACTAATCGAAGCTGAGTCATTACCAATTTCTATGTTGTTAGCCTTTTTGCTTTTCTCTGGTTATCCATTGAAGACAAACACACTTGCTTTGCGTCCCGGCTTTAACATGGCCCATAAAGTTGAACCCGTTCGCCTGCGATATACATTTTATTGGATAAAGCATTAAGTGTGCTTATTCCGACCTTTTACTCGGTAAAGCATTTTTGGCTTCATGGAAATCTGCCTTTTTAGTTTTAACCTTGCGTAATGAATGGTCCTTTCTGGTTCGCACTGAAACTTGGGTGTTCTGCATATCAAGAATGCGTCGGTAGAAAATGTAGCACGTAACAACTTGCTTGATTCTGCGTTGGGCTCTTAGTTAAATATTCACATTTTAAATAAACATTTCGAAGCTGCAGCAGTACTTGCGTCTCTTCATGAAAACAATCAGTGAGAACAGGATAAAAGCGGAAGAAATTTTCAAGGACCGACATTCGGAGAACGAGGAGACAGCAGGGTAGCTTGGCACGTGTACGTGTGCCGCGAATCACTGCACGCCAAATGGACACTCGGCCAAACACAGTATGGGAAGGAAAATTTGGAGACACCCCAGTACTTATAATTTCACACTGAGGAACGAGCAAGACAGGAAAACAGTTAATTAACATATGTTTCCTCGTAGCCAGGCAAAATTTGGAGACAAAGTGAAACTCCCCCCCGAGGGGAAAGGATCGTATTCGCGAGTTGTAGTTTTGTACGTTATGTTGTTGTTGTTGTATTTCATCCATTATTTGAAGGAGTCGATATAAATACGTCCCGTTCTGTGCGGGTTGAGGGAACGATGCGTTCCGCCCGCAATCGCCTGGCGCCGACTTTTATAGAGTGTGAGGGAAGGGCGGACTCGAGACGAAGCTTGGAGACGAAGCTCTCAAATACTGCCGTTTCGATAACTGCGACTGTACTGCTGAACTTTTGGGTCTATCGTGGGTGAGCACGGACTTCGACGGACACACACCCCATGGGTCTTCTGGCATTCGCTGGGAGGTACCATCAGTCTCGCTCTGAAAACGGCCATCATGTTTGGTTATTGTAGGGTTTAAGGCGCCGACGCAACGCAGGCGATGAGGCGCGCCGTAGTGGAGGGCTCCGGATTAATTTTGACCACCTGGGGATCTTTAACGTGCACGGCCATCATATCCTCCGTGATGATGTGTTGCCGCAATCGAGTGTTCGTCTGGCGCGGTTGCGCGCGTGAAAACCTGGCTTTGTTCCACGATTACCGACAACCATCTGTCCGGACTCGGTATACTTTGGCTGCGTCGAAGCGCCAAAGGGCGGTCACGGAGACAATTACTTTGCGAAGCGCACGCCTGTGCACGCATGGCGCATTTACGGAGGAATGACTGTAAGAGCAGCTCCCAAAACTCACAAAGCAAATATGAATTTTTTCGTAATCTTGCCTCGCAACATTACCTAACGTTGCGTGGTTATTTGGTCGGCGCAAGACTGGTGTTTCAAAGCATGCATGTGTTCGGCCGCGCTCTTTCTTGAACACGGTGTTGCCATTATGCAATGGAGTACTTTCTTGCTGTGACATACGAGTGTAATTAAACATCTTGCAACTTAAAACCCTCAAAAACAAAACAGCTTTTTATTTTTCATTCTCCAACATGATATCCCTTGGATGCTGTGAAATTTCGCTTAATTTCTACCCCCCCCCCCCCCCCCCGGTGCAGCGGGTTTATCACCCTCAAGACAAAATCCTGCCGACGCCCGTGTATATAAGAGAACGAACTACGGTCGTAAAACACAGTAAACCACAGGTTTACTAATTGCTGAAGGAAACCGTGGGGTACCCTTCTAGAAGTTTTTAACTCTGCCGCAGTCAATGACGCAGAAAAATAAACACCAGCCTGCACGGAACAAGAACCCTCTCCTCCTGCATAAGCAAGAGCGTCGGCAAGTCAGTTGACCCACGCATGCAGTGCTAGTATCCATTAACTTGATTACGATAGCATTAAACATCGGCGGTAGGCATAATTTGATTGCAAACGCCTGCAAGTGTTTAAGCCGATCGAGTCCGAATAAGGTTGGTAAGGGACATTGCCCGCAGTCGATGCTTAACGGACAACGTAAACACTGGACCCCAGATTCGGACGAGAGAAAACACCGTTCTGGTCCGACAGCCTGTTCTCGATGTTTACCCAAGGGACGGACGGCTGACAGTGAGGACGACGTGCGCGGGTTCCCTTGCGGAAATATTTGCCCCGACCGTCGACGGTTCTCGGGAAAGGTCAGTCTTGGCGGCAGCCGATCGCGAGAGAGCGAGAGAAAAGAAGATAGAGGAAGAGAGAGAGAGGAAGAAGAGAGAGAGAGAGTAGAGAGAGAGAGATGAGAGCGATAGAGAGAGAGAGAGGAGAGAGGGCTTAGAGAGCGAGGAGAGCAGGCGAGATCTGCGCGATGTAACGTCACTGAGAGCTCTCTGGTGTCCGATCTTTATCTTCTAAATCAAGATGAGATAGCTAACTATCTCGATAAACATATTAATCCATTAATTATTATGGTTGGCACGTAAGGTAGAAAATCACCCACACCGCCTATAGCGCAGCGTTGAAATCCCGCCTCGGCCTACTGCAGGTTTTAGTACGTCCGCGTATCCGCCCACACCTCCTCCAGAAATTTTTATGTTGCATGCACCTTTTTCCCGTAGAGACAAGGCGTTTCGCGTTACTTGCACGAAATGTTTACATTATAACTAGCAAATTTCCCACCAAAGAAGTATAAGGGCGCAGAAGGCTATTCCACTCTATTTTTACGTTTGATTAATTCAGCAGTTAGATAAATAATTTACGTACTACTAACTTGTGAGACTAGCCAGCGATTTTCAATTCCAAGGTTGTAGAGCATCCAAAGATATGTCGATTTACGAAGTTTCTGCGAGAATGCCTTGAGCGATAGAGATTTGTGGCGCTCTGTACAGGCAGGGGCCGTTAACCCAGACGGCACTGCAACGGCACCCTCCACCACAAAACTACCAGAACTATCTTTTTCTGCGAGAGATTGCCCTACCGCATAAGACAAAGTTTTCAAAGGTCCAACATTGCACCCGTTTCTGCAAAGTGCGAGAAGAGGCCGGTGCTGGGGGCCAGATATCCACCGCCAAATCTAAATGATGTAGAGCATCTGCTAGTAATATCGCCTTCGCGGGTGAAAACTTTCCGCTCGTGCTGTCAGGCCAC
>JABSTR010001869.1:0-21196 GCA_013339765.2 Haemaphysalis longicornis | reverse complement strand
GTGGCTGCTCCTGTGTTTTTCGCCTTCTTTCTGGAGCAAGCAGAACAAACAAAAGAGCTGCGCTACAAACTCAGAAATAAAAACTTACCCGTTTAGCAAGTATATCCTCGCTATAAAACGCCCCTGGAAACACAACAGTTCTAGTTTTGGCTTTTCACGCAAAAAAAAGGCAAGAATTGAGCCTTCAACTTAAACCATCTAGCTGTTTCACTAATGCGCCCTACATCCCCATTATAGATATTATTGACTTTATCTTTGAAGGTGGGAGAACGCCATGAAACAAACTGGATCCCACCTAGTCTTGTCAAAGCTACACCGTCGTCTCCATAAGCAGGCATCAGGGCCACCATTTGCATTAATGGTGACATTACCTCCCACTGAAACTACTTCCTGATTGCCAACATTTGTGTTTGTTTCCTCATTTCACCACTGTTATAGTGCTTACTTTTAACGTTACTATCTTATCTTGCCGTATGAAGTTGTACGCAATGTTCTCATTGTGTAGTCCTGATTATTTCCACTCAACTGAAAATAACTATGTAAGAAAGTAACTAATAGAGATGCCGTAAAACGCTACTGAAGACACGTAGATTTAACAAATTACTTGCTCTGGACTTCGACTGGAGAAAACTGGTCCCCCTCCCGGGCATGGGCAAAATTTAGGCTTACTACAGGCGTGCAAGTAATATTCATCGGGCATTGAGCGTTATAATAGGGCCGGTTACTGTCCCCTTCAATGCTAAGAACAACCTACGGTTTTGAAGAACTGACTGTAGAAAATGGCCACACACGACCCTACATATTCATGTTTGTACGAGCCTATAATTTCCCCTCGTGTCTATTTTTTACGCCCGGTGACAAAGGGGCACCATTCCCCGCACACCCTTTGCGTTCTGCGAAACCAGGAGTTGTGTCTGAAAAGGGGAAAGATTGCCATTGGCGGCGTAATATGATCGCAACGGTACCTGTAAGGGCCATGGCCAGCCACCACTTCTTTTTTTTTTTTTACTTGAACTATGATATCGTCAACTTTAGTTTGTTCTGTTATCCGGGTAGCTCGTTTCCTATCCCCTGACTGTTATTCCTAACATTATTCGTTCCATTGACCGTTTAGTCGACTTAAGTTTGCTGTCTAGTCTTCAAGTTGCTTTTCTAGGCGCCAAGTTTCAGCTCCGTATGTCATCACCTCGTCATAGGCAGAATGTACTGCTTGTATATTTTTTGAAGCAAAGCTTTCTATTTTTCTAACCAGAACGTTTCTTTCGCGGCGTGCCGGACAACAAACTCCCAACGCGCGGAGGCGGTGGCGGGAGGGGGGGGGGAAGTGGGGGGGGGGGGTGTGCGTGGACGGAGCACACCGGCGGGGCGCGGGGCAGTTCCCCGCTTCGCCCGGCAGCGGCGGCGCGTGCTCAGCGGCGCTTCGGCGGCGCGGCTGCGACTTTGTCGTCTGCTTAATCGACGGGTTTTTGGGCTGTTTTGGCGCAGCTTCGCGTCCATTGCGCGCTTCTTCGGACGGCTTGATTAACTTGTTCGACAGCACCTGCAGGGTAACCCGCACCCGACGGAATAAAGTGGTCGCACGGCAAACATACGTTAAGGATTGGTTTACAGGGCGGGAAAACAAAATGCACAAAACAAATACAGACATCTGACCGCTACAGAACGCTAACCTTTTTGCGCTCTGCTTTGCACGAATGGGACTCCGTTTTCTAAATTGGTGAACACCAATTCGGTTTTGTTGTAAGAAGTACTACAAAAGGCGAAAGTAGCAACTGGTCCTGATAAAAGTTCCCTCAGCTTTCTCTTCTCGCATTTTCAAACTTACTAACTAACTAGTTGCAAGTCTGCATAAATCGGAATCACTAACGCTCACATGCCGAATTGTTTCGGTGTCTGCGTTTGTGGTCAAGCGGTGGTGTAGCCCCAAGGGTAGCACTCACCAGGATGGCTAGGCCCGCTGTCTCGCCCTTCGAAACGCTCCTCTCCGTTTTCTTTCTCCCGACTGACGGCGGCTACAGCGGCGGCGTCCGCCGCTCTAGCCCGGGCGTGGCCGGACCTGGCTGCTGCGTTCGGAACACCGCACCCCAGCGAAGTCCAGGTAGCGGTTGGCAGAATCTGTGTTTTTCCCTCTTTGTAGAGCCACGTGTGTGAATTTAAGTGACGTCGCAAGGCAATTGTTGCCGGTGTCGTTTAAAAAGCGTACCTTTCAAACCACCTCCACAGCGTGGATTGTAGCCAAGTTTTTTTCTTTTCACAGCGACAGAGGTGGTTTAAATTATTTGTGAGGGCTTCCCGAGTACTCCCCACCAGAACCTATTCGTCGCCGGATTTCCCTGTCGTTTTGGGGTCAGCACTAGCCACATGGCCGCCGAGTTAGTTATATTTCTTCACTTTTTCTAGATTTTCCTGTTCGTTTCCTAAGCGAAGAGGCGTTTATGGCACCTTTATCCCTCATCACTTGAGATTTGTTGGTAATTATGTATAGCCCCACGGCTGTTCTTTCTGATTTTAGATGTTCAAGCGCTATTTGCGTGTGTTCTGCAGTGTGACTCATCGCGAAACCATGTCGGGCCCGCAAAGCTGAAAATGCCTGAAGGCATTCTCCGTTTCTTTTCTCCTTAATCCTAAATTTACCCATTCCACTTTCTTCGGTACCCCCATCCGGATATGCTGTGAATAGTTTTGGAATTATTCCCTCCACCTTGCTGTACTCCTTTCGGTTCGGAAATTTTTATCGCTTTGCTTGTGGAGGGTTTTCCTTGCCCGTGCATTCTCTTAATCGGTCTTCCGAAGCCTTATTATTTGGTTTCGTCTAATTTCCTGGGGTCTTTTAATTTAAGTATGCGCTTAAAAACGGATGCGGTGAGTCGAGTCATTATCTCGTAACCTTTGAAAATGCCTTCAAAGGTTTTTTTTCTATCACTCTGATTGACGACAAGGCTGGGATTCCCCATGGTTGAGTTTCGCTTAACCTAATTAAGACGATAGAGTTCTCTCTGAGAAGTTTGGCAAAATCTATTATCTCGTAACCGTGTATGGGAATGCGCTAATCCAAGTAAGGTTAGGCTAAAACGGACTGGAGAAGCATCGGAGTCCAACCTTGACCAAAGTACGAACAGTGGGATCCATGGACAGATTGAAAACTAAGAAGAAGCCTAAGGGTTGTTTGGGAATCCGGGTTGCCACCTAAGTGCTAACTATATTTTTGTAAACAACTAAGAGTAGATTGGTGGGGAAGTAATTCTTTTGGTCCTTAGGATCTCCCTTCTTATGAGTCAAAATATTGGTGGCTTTTTTGCAGTATGGGCAATATATGTATCTTCAAGCATTACGAAAATAGTGCAGCAAGCTTTCCCGGTAGCATATCTCCTCCAACCTTCAAAATATCTACGGTTACACCGTCGTAACGTGCAGCTTTTACTGGTTTGTGCCTTTGAGAGCCTTTCCAAGTTCCTCGTTTTTCCACCAACAACAAAAGCGTTGTTGTGTGCGCTATAAATCTACACGACAATGATATTTCACTCACTCAAAGATCTTTTAACGGCAGGGCTGTTGTATCTGAAAGCAATGTCTGACACCTAAGGCGTAATGCGTGAGCGCGCGCCTCGAGACCACCGCCGAGCGTTCTAGGCACCCGTAGTGACTTTAGCAAGAAAATAAGTGCGAAAAGAAAACACGAGGAGCCAGAAAATGCCGAGCGGCGCGTGAATTGCGTTCCTCGCGGCGAAAGCCGAGCGTCCCCGGTGGCGCAGTGGCTTTAGCAAAAAAAAAAAACAGGGAAAACATTAAGGAGCGCCTCCCATTGCCTCCCTATCTACAACACCACACTTGCCGCAATCCACGGCACCTCGATGCGACTCCGTGAACGCCGCGCATGCGTCATGCACGTACGCGCCGCCGCTGCGCCCCAGCTTGATTGGCATGAGGAACACGACGATGTCGATGCGTATGACGATGACTACTACTAACAGAGTGCCAAGTTACGACGCAAAATGTCAATAGATATTTCAAACTTGTACAGAATGGTTGGGACGTGTCCTTGAACGCTCAAGTAGAAAGAAATTCTGGAGCTTCGCTGTGGTTCAAGCCTTGCGCCACTGAGGGAAGCAGCGGTACTTTTTTGGAGAAATTTGTTTTGAGAAATTCGTCAGAAATGTGTGTCTCATCGTCGACTGCGATCCTTTTGTACGCAGGTGTGCATGAACAATGCTTATAACAAACAACACAACTTTAATCAAACAGTACTAGTTGACATGCCAGATTGGTAGTGGTGTCATGCCCAACAAATGTTATTTGAAGCCGATAATTCATTTTCTTTATAAAAACCCATGCGTGTACGCAGAAACAAATTTTTGTACACAGCATAACACAGAGTGTGCCTAACTGCGCTTTTATTAGCAAGCAACTGTAAACAGTATTTTTTACAGTGTGTATATATGCAATACATTTGTGGCTAGGCATAGTTATGTTACTATTACAACCTTTCATAAAGCAAATCAGAATGGGAAAATGAGAGGCTCGTTGAACTAATACAGAAATAAGAGTTGGCAGTCAAGAAAACCAAGAGTTGACTGCCAACCCTTATTTCTGTATTATTCAACGAGCCCCTGATTTTCCTATTCTGATTACATGCATAGCGGGGGTCTCTTCTGTTCTGGCAGTCTTGGTGCTACAGGAGCTTAAGAGGGTTCAACGCTGGTCGAACACCACTCTTGACATGTATAACAGTACCCGAGTCACGGCCCGGGGGTTAAAAAGAAGGTCCCCTTCACCCCGAAGTAGTCCGAGTGGCGCTGGCTACTACCCCCAAGCAGAGGAAAAATTACCTTATCATAAATCCCCCATAAAGTGGAGGGAAAATCGCCCCGCCGGTAGCGTAGTGGTTATTGCAGCAGACCGGTATTCTGGAGGTCGTGGGTTCGGATCCCACCTCACGGGCATTTTTTCTCCACACATTTTCTTTCCAAATTCTTTATCTGTTTCAATGACCTACCACATACTCTCCTTTGTTTTCCGAGGTTTTCTTGACTGCCAACTCTTAAGCCTTTCATAAACTTTTACCAACATTTTATAATTATTGCTGCTCAATCCAAAGAGGAAAGTGCCAACATTGTATTTGTTGCTTTAAATCTCTATCCGTAAAACAAATAGCAACAGGGGAGCAAAGTAAAATCTACTGGCAGAATGTATGCCCGGAGGCTGCGCGAACCGGTCTACCAACGGATGATTATGCCTTCCGGAAACGCCGCCGGAATCCGCCATGTCATTTTCCGGATTCCAGACACTGTAACTCAGAGTGTGATGACTTTCACGCGCCAAGCGTTTGGGGCGTTGTCCCAAAACAATTCCTCATAAGGCAGGTGTCATCGTCATTGGACATTCCCCACGAGTGGACATGTATTTAGTTTGGTTATGTGGACGTCGAAACCAGATAAAACTTCGTCAGCCGGAAGTGATCTCCTTGGAGCAAGAGTCATCTTCAGTGAAAAATCGGGGTTATGTGTTGCCTTCCTTCGTTTAAACGGACAATTAAATATACTGAGCCCACCGACGCCAAAACTGCGACCTATGGATAACTAAAGACCGATCACTCTGACGAATGTTGACACAAAATTTTCGCGAAGATATATTTATATATATATATCTACGATATATCTAATCTATATCTATATATATAAGATATACTATATAATAGATATATATATATATCTATATATATTATTTACCAGTCCTGCTGTTTGCCTTGTTTATACTTATTGGCCAGCATCAAAAGATGTGGACTGCGCAACGACGATCCACTCATTTCGTTTTCTTTGTTAGAGCGGGCCAATGTTGGTTCGGTCGATTTTAAGGGAGTACGTCTCTGTTATAGTAACTGCTCTACCTGCATAATTGTTAATAGTCACCTTTCGAAGCCTGTGCGTATACATTCGTTTTTAAAACAAGGTTGCCCGCTATCATCTTTACTTTCTGCACTCTACTTACTGCATTTATGTGGGAGTGTGACCAATGCAGTAGCATTCGGTGTTTTCATATGCTCGGAAACGAAATCGAACTACTGGCTTATGCTGACGATTTGGCCTTTTTCTCTAGTGATAAACCAAGTATTGATAAAGTTATTTCTCTGACAAACGAATTCGGGTTAGTCTCTGGTGTTACTTTTTGAAGAGCTCTGGACTTTGGTGGCAACATACCAACATATGCCGAGTATGCCGGCATCCAATGGTGCCAAATATCTCGGCGTTCCGCTGGACTCCTACCGACAGAGCGCCCGCTCTTGACGTGCGCGCACTGAGGCCTTTCGTAGTTATTCTCAGGCTTTTGTTCCGCATAGCCTGACGATTTTTAGAATGTCCCTGGCATGTAACATGTTCTTGGCATCAAAATTCATCTATGTAGTGCAAATTCTTCATTGCCAAAGGTGTCACATACAGCGGTTCCATCGGGTTTTCGCCACCTTTGTGTGGTTGTGTACCATGGAGCCAATGAGGCGCGACAACTTCGTTAAACTGGTTCTCGCATACGGGCGGGGCTGAAGCCATCTATTTGTACGGCAAATAGTTGCACGGTTCTTTTTTGGGGGGGGTCCACCCACCCTGTTGTTAGCACTTTTTTGCAAGTTACCCTCGCTGAGGTTTTGCCTAATCTTGTTGCGTCATCAGTGTTCTTGACCAGACACTGCTTGTGGGGATTTGTGTATGAAGTGTACACTTCAAATGCGTTTTCGCTGGTTCGTTTTTCCCCGGATTATATGTTCAGTGTGTCTCCTGTTAATCTCTACGAGGACCTAATTTTCATGCTTTTCTAAGCACCACTGTATAGAACTCTTCATTCTAAGTGGGCTGGAGGAGATGGGCTCTTACGTGTCTCTAAAATGCCGCTTTCTCCCTCAACAAAAAAGGTTCTTCAAAATTCAGAGCGAAACTTCACGTGTTAAGACGTGCCTGCACAACCCGAATATTTCTGTGCCTTCTGTGAGCTGTCGGCTGTGCCAGGTACCGGAAACTAGCGGTGGTGAAAGGTGGGAACTATACCCGAAGCGCAGGCCGTATGAAAGTGCGCGCCCGCCGCTCCTCCAGCCCGGCCGTGGAGATGGAACCCTTCTTCGAGGGTCCTCTCCGTTGGTGCCCGGTTAATCGGGTCAATTTCGTCTGCTGATGGCCACACGTACACGTGCGCAAGCTGCCCTCTTGGGTAGGAGATGCAAATACCGGATTCGCTGATAAGGCGACTTTGGGCACCATAGTTCGTCTCGTCGAGGCTTTCCGTTCTCGCGGCTCCACCCTCGACTAGTGTTTTTGAGCGGCTCTTCCGTCGCCCATGCTTAGGCTGTAAGCGGCTTTTCGTCTGTCCGCATGTACTGGTGGTTGGTGCTTTCTTTCTCGAAGGCAACAACGCATTTACTTATCTACTTTTGGTTAGGCTTGATGCACGCTTCAAAAGCATTCCTGGGGTCCTGGGATCGACTCTCCTGTCGTCCAAAACTTTCCTATCTTCCTGCGGATTGCTTCCCTGCTACAGATTGCCGACAGCATTTTTTTCTTGTGAATTGTCTACAGAATTCATTTCGCATAAAAACATCACATTAGCCTATGTAGGCCGCTTGTGATTGCGAAGTGGTCGGAAAGGGCACGAAGCTTGAGCGTGATGGACACTAGAAGCCGTCGCAAGCACAAGTAGGACGGAGGCAGGCAAATTGTGCACATTTGCCTGAATTTGAGTGAAGATGGCAAGGGCATATCATTCCAGACATTCGTTGAATGGGTGCTGTAGGCCTCAAAAAGTGTTCTGGCACATTTAGCATCCACACACATTTAGCATCCACAACTGAGCACTCGCACAAATGTGGACATGTACGCTGAGAAGGGCGTTAGACCATTTTCATGTGGCACCAACGTTGATAGAAAGCCATACGAGTTCGAGGAATAGGGGGACTGAGTTCTAGAGAGCGATACTTAAACATATGTATTCTGATCTTTCAGCTGTAAGCCAGATACACTAGCTTACAATTTATCAGAGTGTTCCCATAACCAAAACCTGCTTCTCTTTCCTTGTCTTCTCATCTTCCGTGAACTGCGGGAGAACATGATGAGCGGCGATCACCTGGACGTCCAGGAACCTCTGGCATTCAGGGCATCAGCCGTCCGGTCGTGATTTCGATTTCCGTACAGGGGAACCACTCTCAAGAGTTTACTACTTCTATTGCTACTAAGAATTTGTGGATAGAAACTAAGAATGGGGAGATACCTGGGCGCTTTATCTTTACAGTGGGTGTAACAGAGTGAATGTTGGTGAGAAAATATTACACACAACGCAACAAGAATTCTACAAATGGAGCTATCCTAGACGACAAGCGCATGTTCCCTCGTCTTTCTAGTGAGGGGTTCCACCAGCCCAGTCCACACCACACAATTTCCTGTGCAAGATTCTCCCGTACATAGGACGGGCTGGTCTTTGTATTCTAGGTACCGTAGTTTTATCGTAGCTTTAACCAGCTCAAAGTGTTCAATTTGAACAGACAACATCTCTGGTGGTGCAGTGCAACAGGAACAAAATTGCACAGCACAAGCTCTTATTTATTAAGAGTACTGGCGAACGCCCATCTCGGACTAAAACGCAGAAAAAACACAAACAAAACTTAAGCTTCAATCATGTTAAGCCAAATTTACCAGCGTCGTGCCGAAAGTCCCACTTTAGACGGGATCATCATAGGAGATGGGGTCAATGTATGTGTGACGGCGAGATGAACGAGCCAATTTGAGGCGCAACCAGTAATATTGCCGCCGAGTCAACGATCTTGCGTCAGTGCCCGAGCCAAAGCGTACTCGTTTCAGTGCTTACGTATGCCTAGTAAATGCCGTCGGATAGTTCATGTCGAAGGTTTAGCCGCGGTCCTTTCAAATTCTGAGCATGTTTTGCATGCACGGAGTTATGTTTGAGCACCTCAATTATTTCTTGAAGTTCGCTGGAAGCTTGCCCTTGTTTATATTTTTCTTTTGCGGTGTTTATTTTGCGTCTCCGGTGTGGACGCAGTGCACGAGGGTTGCAAAGCGACGCCATGCAAATGCTTTTACTTTTCATCATTATCTTCGAAGGCCTACATGTCGGAAATTACGCGCGCACGGGTGGAAATGCGCCGGCTAAAGTAAGCGATACAGGACTTCGAACCTGTGCTGGAAAGTATAAACTACGTTTCCTTGTTGTGAAAGTGAGTGGCACCCTTTTTGCCTCTTGGCAGATGCCGGCAATTTGTCGGAGCGTACTGAAGGAGTCACGAGTTAAGAGCCCCCAGCAGGGATGGTCGGGATAGCTCTTAGAATTATCACAAGGGGAGAGGTGAAGCGCTAGAACATGCATAAGGGATAAAACTGGCCTTACTTGGTATTCCTCATGGAAAATATTCTTGATTGAATTTGTTTTGCCCATTTATTTTATTTATTAGCAGGAAAAAATACAAGGAACCGTGCCTCAAAGGTAATGACAGAGTTTAGCTGGTGATAACTTTGGAAATTAGGGGTGCACAACATACTGGTGTGTGGTGTGTTCTCAAGCCGTCCCCTTCAGAATTCTTGAATGCTTATGCACTGCACCTGATAAATGGCTGTGGTCAGAATTTAATTTTGTGTGATTTCATCTCTGTTGTATATAAATAATCAGTGCTGTGGGGTTTGGTAAAGTGGTCCAGACTTGTGATTTTTTTCACAAACCGGTTTTAATCAATCTGTGTGTGTACTTTCCAGTCTTAAACGAATCCTGAATATCCTTATCGAAAGCTAGAAACCCTTTCCAGGTTAACGCCATCTTTCTTAAAATTTGTAGATTTGCTCTCCTGTGGATCGTTATCCCCATCGGGATCCATGGTTATTAGGCAGTGTACTTGAGTGAGTGAGAAAAAAACATGTAGTTGAGCCAAATAAAATAAACAACAACAAAAAAACATATCGGACATTTTCCCATTTCATAAAGCCGTGAGTTGACGCTGCTCGGCTCGTGCGGCCAATTTTTCTTGAATTAGACGCCGCGAGCTGGTCAGCCCGTACTCGCATTTCTTCGCAAATGGGGATGGGCGGGTGGTATAGACATTCCCAGTAACATTAGGCATTCCTACACGAGGTGGTATAAGCTTCACAAGAGTTGCAGGAATATTTGCGGTTGTCTCACAGTTGTGGCCTAATGGTATTCCATCTAAGTTGTGTCAAGTTACATGTTCATTTTGTTAATATGAAAGGAGGGCAGGGGGGGCATTAGCCTTCGTTTTGATTGCATTTCCTGTGTGCCTGTAACTTAGATACTTGAGCACCTCTCCTCACCATAAGAGAGTTAACATGCGGCTACTTGCTCAGCCAGGGCTATCTCTTACTCATTACGCTGTTCATTTTGGGAAGCAGGGGACGAAATACTCCTGCTTCTTATTCCAAAAAATGTCAATCCTTCCCGCGGAAACTCCTCCAGTGCGTTACATAGCCATATTATTAGACAACTTAATTTTTCCTACATCAGCAGAGTATTTTTACCCGCGTAAGCCTTTGCCATAGTAACATGTAGATGTCTGACAGTACAGCCCTTTCTTCCCTTCTAGTATTTATACCTGTATTACAAAGTTGTCGGTGTTACGGCAAGGGCGGGTGCAGATGCTAAAATATTGCCACAGCTTTGATACCCGCCCTTTGTGTGCCAATTTAAAACAGTCTCTGATGTACATGCCCCAACTGCAGGAGTGCCCCAGAGGCATCCCACGTTCCTTGTGGCACGTGTCGTCAGCCGCTACGAGGAACTCCGGCCCCCAACGACCACCCTGCACAGCGTTTATGAACGCCGAATGCAGCTGGTCTCCCCACAGTCCCTGACCAAGGGAAGGAGGTCGGGATGCTCGGCAGAGACTCTGGGCACCAGGCTGTTTAGCTAAAGAACTTCTCCAAGCTGCACCACCCGACTGCAGCACTTCCTGGAGTGCGTGTCCCCTCTGAATCCTCAGGGTTTCTTTTTCTTTTTTGTTCCACTCACCTTGTCATGCACAAAGCTATATGCTGAGGCTTCGCTTATGGAAACTGTTGAAGATGAAAGTATAAATGTGGCTCTCAGATTTACGATCTCGGGCTCAGCATGGAGAGTCCGTGTGTAGTCTGAAAATTCCACACACCGCAGAAATAGATGCAAAAAATGAATGCCGTATTGCTCCTCGAGAGTTGACAGTGAATCCGAGACTGATAATCGAAGAGCCCAAATTGTTTCGTGATGGCGCGACAGCCGCTGATAGTGAAACCAAGCCTTGACGAGAAGAACATCTCAGTTTATTCGGCGGCCAGTTTTATGGCGTACATTGTGGAAGGGCGGAGGGCACGGGAAAGGCGAACGCACACAGCGAGCTTGCGCCGCGATGCGATGGCAAGAACACTCCACACGCGCTGGTGGGCTGACGCGCTTGCCGCGGCACGATACATCTTCCCCTCTCAATAAACAAAGCAAGTAACTTCCATTCACAACAACACGCATCACTTTCAAGTGCACTGATTGAAGTTGTCATCATAATCACGCGTTGAGGGGGTCTTCACTCGCGCGTTGACCTTCTCACCGGTACACTCACTGGTGGCGGCACCCCCACTGTTGAACCTGCTGTGGTGTAGTACGGCTGTGTTGGTATCTGGTCGCCGCCCGCTTCGTCGTCGTAGTCGTCGTCATCGGAAGTGTCAGGAACGAAAGGTTCCGTCGTCTTCAGCAGATGTCGCCGGTTTCGGCGAAGAACTTTCCCGTTCTCGGTGACGACACGGTACGACTTAGGCTGCACAGTACGGATCACCTTTGCTTTCTTTGCCCACGTGCCATCAGAAATTCTAACAACTTCCCCCTCGCCTAAGGGCACCAGGGAACGTCTAGGCGGTTCTTGTTGTTGTTTTAGCACATTAATTCAAGGCTGTTCACTGACGTCGGGCAGAGGGGTCCGAGACGCGGCCTTGGAGTAGCTCGTCGGGCGAATTGCCATCTTCCAAGGGACTGGACCTGTAACTAAGCAATGCCAGCCAGACGTCATCACTGCCTTCGGTAGTTTTCTTTAAGATCCGCTTAACTACCTGCACGCCCTTTTCTGCGAGGCTATTCGATCGAGGAACCGGGGGGCTAACTGTGGTAATGTGTGAAGTCACATCTCTTGGAGAAGAGCGAAAATGCAAGGCTGGCGAACTGCGCTCCGTTATCAGTGCATACCTCCACTGGTATCCCGTATCTGGCAAACATCGCGCTAAGCTTCTCAATGACTTTTCTGTAACGGATCAATTCCACCTCTGGGAAAGTTTGAAAAACGCTTCATAGGCCCGCTTTGGCCACCAAGGTCGAAGCTATCCACCCCGACTCTATACCAGGCATCTTCGGGCACGGACGACTCAAAAGGGCTCACTTTGTTAAGATTCATGGTGAAAAAAAGCGCATGGAACACAGAACAAAAAATTAGCGCCAATCCATCCCTGTGAATGTAGTTGGAAGCAAAGCTTAAACGGACCCAAAACGATTACCGCATGTCGACGTCACTAACTGCAGCGCATCGCTCTACAAATAGTCAAACCAGAAGAGAAGTGAAATGCACTTATCCACACCCTCTATTACTTCAAAGAGATATTCCTGATAAGTTCAAGTTATTCATGATTGCATGAAAGGTGGTTGCTTGACTTCTGTTCGTGTAGCACATCAGTGAAAACTCTTTTTAATATAATAAAGCTCAAACCCGATGTTAAACGATCTCACTGGCTCCGTCTCTGGGCCGTCACGTACGAAGGCGACGAGATCAGATGCAGAGACGGCGGATGAGAGAAGGTAATACTTCTTTCGAATTCTGAACGGCCCAGAGTGCGGCCCAGGTAGTGGGTACTCCCATATTCTGACGCTGCCTGTGCTCTGTCCACCACTGAAGCAGGGTATAGAGAGCGGGCTGGGCAGCAGCATCTCCTATTGTTGTTGTTCAGTAGTTGACGGGAACAGAGGGGGGCTCAGCTAAAGTCGCACACCCCGATGTGTTGCGGAGTGTGGTTCTACTTGAGAGAACAATTTACATTCAGCGTTGTTCCGATTCTTGTGCATTAAGTGAAGACGCGTCGGGTGTGGGAGGGAATCTGGTTGATAGCCGTAGGGTAGTTTGTTGTTCTCTGCAAGGTCAGGGTAAGGTGAAGGAAGTTAGTTCTGGAGTTCGCCACAATGATGGCGTACCGCTGCTCTCGATGTTGGGAGACATCTGTGTAGATACTGCATGATCCCTACCGAGTGGTGTGTTGATCGTGTGAGCCGGTGTTTGTCGAGACCCTTGTCGTGTCGTCGTGTGAGGGGTTCATATTTCAAAGCAAAGGGAGCATCTGTATTCTTGTCGCCAAGGTCCGGGAGTACATCAAGCGGAGTGACATTTTTGCTGCCCAGCCAAGTTGTGAAGGACGCGGCGACCCGACGCAGTTATGCTCAGTCGTAACTTCTGTTTAGAATTATGGCCCTCTATCAGCTCTTCCACTGTGTTGTGGAGCCCCGTGCTAAGCAGTCTCTGTGGACGCACTCATGGGACACGACGGCCATGCTCAACCGCCTTTCCAAGCATTATATAGCATCTTTACGTCCTCCTCACCGAGATAAAACAAGGGTTGACGTAAAGTGATTTCGCGAGGACAAAAACTGGAATTTAATCGAAAGATATCGATTCCTTGAGCCTCGCTTCTTGTTGGCAACTCGCCTGATAATGTGCACTATTTGATTGATTGCTGTGTTTGAGGCGCTGCCAGGATACGTCACGCTTGGTGTTGGCCTGTAGATGTAGTCCGGGATATTGATGCTGGGGCTTGGAGTGATCGCATGGCCGTCAAGGGTATTTCCAATGTGTTACTTGGGTGTGTCGTTTGGCGCGAGGGCTACGACAAGAAGCTGTGATTTTTCCAGTGAACACTGTGAGCCACAGGATTTTGCACTTGGCGTACTAGAGAGAGATGCCATGCGTTGGCGCGAGCTTCCATTAATTTTTGTAACTCCTAGCACATGCGAATCCGCGTACAGGGCCGCATAGATGTGCCGTGGGTGGAGCGCGCAGCCGCGCGAGAGGTCGCGTGAAGCTTTCACGTTGCATTCACGAGAATGCAGGGGTAAACCCGTTGGTGTGCTTGTGAGTGCACCATCCTTTCTTCCCGTCTTCGCTTGGGCTCGTAGCTAAATCGTAAGACAACGGGCTCTCGCTTTGTTATACCAGTGTTCCGAGGTTCGATTCCTGGCGGTGCAATTGAACTTTTATTTGCGTGGGAGTTTTCGGGTGACACCCACTCGCGAAAACTTGGGGGGTAGAAGTGAAAGTTTGCTTTGCAACTGAAAGTTTGAAAGTTTAGAAAGAAAGCACGTATTTATACACAATAACCATACTATCGCGTGAACAGATAACACGGAAAAAGCATGTGAGCGACAAGGGTAAACATCTTTAAAACACTGTGACACGCGACGAAATTCCGCATCCAAGAAGTTTCACAATCTGCTAGCGGATAAGAAATTGAAATTCCTTGTCAAGTAATGACAGAGCAGGAACACTAACGCACTTGCCCTCCTTCCTTATAATATGAAAGGCCTCTATTATCTCTCGGACCTGTTGGTATTTGTTTGGCTACTACTTTCGTGTCCTTAAAAAACAGGGTAACAATGTTTACATTTTTTTATATTTTTTGCAGTGTTGTGCGACGTGAGAATAGTCATCGCCCTTCAAAGAACGTCTACGCTCCATTAGTCGAATTTTAAGGCATTGGTCCGTTTGGCCAATATAAACATGACCGCAGACAAACGAGATCATATACACCACACCAATACTACAAGGCACAAAACTTGACAACATGTTTTACTCCACAGCTTCCACGTGTAGCTATACCTGCCAACCTCCTATCTACCACCGCGCTACATATCTTTCCTAATTTGTCGGGCGCCGAGAAAAGGACGTTTACACCATAACGCCTGCTACGTTTTTTTAATCTATGGGACAACGCGTGCACATAGGGCAAGACCGAAAAAGTCTTTTTTCCCTGACTATGTATCTCTACCCGCTACTGAACCAGATTTCACCCATATTTTTGCTTTGTCAACAGCAAGACGCACCACATGCTTGCTGTACCCAGCCGACGTCAGCCTGGCTACTTGTTAGGAAAGCTGTTGGCATACCGATGGACACATGATTTGGCGAAAACGCAGCGTAAGGAACAAACAGCTATGCCAGTCTTAACAATCTTGGAATGCCCTGAATTGAAATTGAGCACCGGGTTCTTGCACCTAGGGCTATACTCCCAACAAACATGTCTTCTTTCAATAAACAACTTCAGGTCCAGGAACTGAATCTGCTTTTCTTTTGGGAGCTCGAACGTAAATTTGAGGCCTAAGCCGCACTCCTTAAAGATTTCATTACGTCAGGAACCCAACGATGCAATCGCACTACTAAATGACCACCATCTGGAAAAAAATTCACAGCATATCCACGGGGTGAATGATGATGAGTGGGCGAAGCTCCTGAGGGGAAATCATCGGTAAAACCGTGACTCTTCAGTGAAAGTTCGCCCACTACACCTGTGTCCGAACGTAACGTCTAGAAAGTCTCGCTTAAACCGCGCGTCGGCACCTTGGGGCTGAGCTCGCCTGATGCGTTTTGCAGACGCCTCACGAGCTCTCACTGCATCGGGGTCTGCCTGCCGATACGCGCGCTTTCTCGCCGCTTCCCGTTCTCTGACGTTTTGGAGATCCTCTCGAAGAACATAACCCTGGTGCTTGTGAAGTGTTCAGCTTGGACGTAGAAGATTTATATTACGCCATTTCCGCATGACAAACTTCCAACAACTGTCAGAGAATGCATAAGTGAATACAACGATGAAATGAAGTTCATGAGCGATAGTGGTGTACCGGTTGGCAGCTTTCCTTGAGATTCTTTAGTTTTATCTTAATTCTACCCTTGTTGAGTGGCGAAATGGGGCCTACACGCAAAAAAACTGGAATTTGCATAGGTTCAAAGGTGGGCCCAGTGCTCAGCAGTATTTTTCTGGCAAAAGTTGACAGAACTCTAGAAAAAAACTTAAGCAGCATGTGCACAAGAGTGTTTAGGTACGTTGATGATTTTCTAGTTTTTACGGAACCTTGTCATCTCGTCCGCAGGGTACCTGACGTAATGAAAATCTTTAGGAGTGCGGCTTAGGCCTCAAATTTACGTTCGAGCTCCCAAAAGAAAAGCAGATTCATTTCTTGGACCTGAAGTTGTTTATTGAAAGAAGACATGTTTGTTGGGACTATAGCCCTAGGACCAGGAAGCCGGTGTTCAATTTCAATTCAGGGCACTCCAAGATTGTTAAGACTGGCTTAGCTGTTTCTTCCTTACGCTGCGTTTTCCCAAAAATCATGTGTCCATCGGTATGCCAACAGCTTTTCTGAACAAGTAGCCAGGCTGACGTCAGCCGGGTACAGCAAGCATGTGATGCGTCTTGCTGTTGTGAAAGTAAAAATGTGGGTGAAATCTGGTTTAGTAGCGGGTAGAGATACATAGCCAAGGAAAAAAGACTTCTCGGTCATGCCCTATGTGCACGCGTTGTCCCATGGATTAAAAAACATAGCAGGCCGTTATGGTGTAAGCGTCCTTTTCTCGGCGCCCGACAAATTAGGAAAGATATGTAGCGCGGTAGATAGGAGGTTGGCAGGTATAGCTACGCGTGGAAGCTGTGGAGTAAAACATGTGTCAAGTTTTGTGCCTTGTAGTATTGGTGTGGTGTATATGATTCCGTTTGTCTGCGGTCATGTCTATATTGGCCAAACGGGCCGACGCCTTAACATTCGACTAATGGAGCACAGACGTTCTTTGAAGGGCAATGACTATTGCCACGTCACACAACACAGCAAAAAATGTACAAAATGTAAAGATTGTTACCCTGTTTTTAAGGACACGAAAGTAGTAGCCAAACATAAAAACCAGCAGGTCCGAGTGATAATAGAGGCCTTTCATATTATAAGGAACGAGGGCAAGTGCGTTAGTGTTTCTTCTCTGTCATTACTTGACAAGAAATTTCAGTTTCTTATCCGCTAGCAGATTGTGCAACTTCTTGGATACTGAATTTCGTCGCGTGCCACAGTGTTTTAAATGTGTTACTCTGTTGTCGCTCACGCGCTTTGTCCGTGTTATCTGGCCACGCGATATTATGGTTATTGTGTATAAATACGTGCTTTCTTTCTAATAAACTTTCCGTTGCGAGTCAGCGCTGGGCGTCGTCCACTCTTCCTTTTTGTCCCTGTGTTCCTTGCGCTGTTTTTTCACCATGAATCTTAATCTGGCACCAACTAGCCCAACTTGCCATCTTGCTCACTTTGTTGTTATACAGATGCGTCTGACACACTGCGCATTTCCTGATTAGGTAATCAATGTCGGTCCCGAGGCCTGGCCAAAAACCAAATAGCGGGGTATTTATTTATTCCCAAATGGCCGCCGTAAATTCTGCGCAAAATTTCGGCGCGCATACTGGCTGGGATAAAAAACCTTGCATCCCTTCAAAAGCACGCCGTTAACTGTCGACAGCTCCGCTGCAAACGGTTTTAGCTGGCTTGAAAACGGGTTTGTTGGTCTGAAGACGTTCGATGGTATTTTTCACGTAGCCGTCCTCGGTTGTTTCTTGTATCAGGTTGCGCCATGTTGCCCTCGCTTACAAGTGCTGAAATGTTACTTACAGCATGAAATTCGACGTCCTGCTCAGCGTCGTCCTTTCGGGGCTGGCCAACGGGCACTCGTGACAGCATGGAATTGCCAATATTGCAAGGACTTTCCGGGCACAAACTGCAGGGTGAAATCGTATTTGAGTAGCCGAAGAAAGAAGCGGCTGCAACATTGGCGGCATGTCCCCAATCGCCTTCTGAGATATTCCTATCAGTGGGCGGTGGTCCGTTTCAAGCAACACTTTGCGGCCGTACACCAAATGGTGGAATTTCTCGCATCCGTATACCACTGCCATGGCCTCCTTTTTGATGTGGGAATATCGTTTGTGAACACTCGTCAGTACCTGTGACGCGTAAGCAACTGGTTTCCACCCGTCCCCGTGCCGTTGCAGTAGGGCCGAGCCGATGCCGTCTTGCGACGTATCTGAGCTATTTATCTTCGTGTCTCGATTGGGGTTGAAGATAGCTAGAACGGGCTGCTCACTCAGCGCGCCACATACGAGAACCCATTCTTTCGCGTGGTTGGCAGTACACTCAAAAACGTTGTCCTTTTTTATTAGCTCCGGAGTAGTTTTGTTTTTTCGGCCAACGCTGGTATAAACTTTCGCAAAATAGTTAACGACTCCTAGCATTCTTTGTACAGCGTGCTTATCGGTTAGGGGCGGTATTCGTAGTACCAAAGAAACGGATGCAGGGCTCGGGCGTATTCCTTGCGCCGATATTACTTCACCCAAAAAAAGAAATTTCCGCGACGCCTATTGCGCACTTCTCCGGGTTGAACGTTAGTGCCACTGAGCGCAGACTGCATCACTGCTGGTAGCCCGTCGTCGTGCTCTTTTCTCGTGCTACCCCATACCAGGATATCATCCACGTGCACTCGGGTTCCCGGGATGGCATCGAAGATTGCACTCATGCACTTCTGAAACACCTCCGAGGCTGACACTATTCCGAACGGAAGCCTGACGAATCAATAGCGTCCAAAGGGGGTGGCAAACGTGCATATTCTGGATGTTTCCGCATCGAGTGGAATCTGATGGACCCCAGAGCTGGCGTCTTGGGGAGAGAAAAAGTTTTGCTCCTGCAAGCTCTGCCTCAATGTCCTCTCGGCGCGGCATCTCGTAATGCTCGCGCTTCAAACACTGGTTAATTTTTTCTGGGATCCAGGCATATGCGCAGTTTACAGTCCCTTCTTTGTGGTGATCACCAAAGGGCTTTCCCAGTCTGTTGGCTCTTCCACCTTGGTAATGATGTCGGCCCTCTGCATCCGGTCGAGCTCAGCTCGCAGTGGTCCCTGGAGAGCAAAGGGGACTCGTCTGGCGACCTGCACTGTATTTGTATTTGATTAGCACTCCTAAAGTTGATATTTGCACATCTCTAGTTGTGAAGAAGTTCACTAATGTTGTAAATTGTAAATACTATCACAGTGAACACTCGTTCTTGTGTACTTTCTCACACACCTAATTTTCCACAACGTTGAGAGCGCGGTCTACCCCAGCTGTGAATGTTACTGCGTCTATACTTAGAATAAACTACCCTCTCCTGATACGCATTCTATAACATTTGAGAGCACTTCTACCAGTTTCGCCAATTGTGGGCCTCCGCAATTTAGCTCCATAGGAATACAGGTAGCACACCGAACAGCAACTGAGAGTTTATGGGAATCAAGTTTGGATCTGATAATGGAGGAAGGCCAGTATCGCATTTAATGCAAGGTTACATCCTCACCAGGCACATTACATTCTTTTTATGAAAACAGCCTATTCATATTGTGAATGCTATCACATTTCACCATCGTCCTCATTAGCCCACTTTATGTCCATTGCAGAATGATGGCCTCTTCTATCGAATTCCAACTGCTCCTATTCGGCATTGTCAGAGTCCGTTCTCTGCCACCAAATTATTTCTCACCCTCATCTAGTCATTGGTCTTCTCCCCCTTTAACACCACCTGTCAGTAGCCACTGTATTCCCACTGGGGTAAAAAAGTGGCATATCGAAACAGCTTATTGTCGACTTTCACCTACGTCTCACCTTTTTCTTTACAGCTGGCTTCAAGTGCTGATAGCTTTTTTTTCTGGGCGTTAAGATTTGTAGAAGTTATTTGTCTTCCTTACTGCAAGCAACAGGTAACAAGCAAAACTGCAACTGACTCAGTAGTTATTAGTGTATCATGCGGAAGCAATAAATTTTAAGATTTGCGACATTATAAGGCCGGTTTACATTTCTCACGCCCCGCCGAAAACATTCTGCTCGAAATTTCAACTGCAACATGTACGCTCAAGTTCCGAAGCAAACTCAATTACCTGGCTTTATTCACTGATACCATTGTGCACCCACCCTAATGAAACATTTTTGTACTGTCCCGAAATGGGCTTGTGGCTCGCAGACCGGAATTGTGGCTCCCAGACCAGAAATTTTCATTATACAAGACCATATTATGAATATTTCAATACAAGGCATGTAAAGCCAGTACTCATTGCAAGAAAGACTACTCCTATGTAGCTAAAATTTAGGGGCATTTTTTATATTTTACTAGCATAGACAAATCTAATTGAAGCAGAAGCGTTCGAAAACCAAAGTTACAAATAACACTTTCTGAGATCATAGCACAAATCTTTTCAATTTAAACTCGACATATCAATGAATACTCCCCACCATTTCAAAGCTAGTATATTGATCTCTTTTTCACTGATCATCTGTGATGTTACCGCAACGAGGTAATTTTCAAATCGTGCATGCCACCTCATTCATCTCGAGGAGACTGATGTCGCGTCCACATGCTGGATCAAATAGAAGAGTGGTAGGAACTAATTGGGCTTCTACCCCTATGGCTTACTTGCCCCCTTTCGCTGCGTCGTTTCTGTAGGCTCCTCGGGCGTGGCTCGTCTCGTGATCTTTCTTCGATCTTCTCTAGGTGTGCTCTTTCGTAGGGTCTTCTCGGTATCCCCTCAGGGATCCCATCCTCGTCGCCAGAAATTTGGGTGTTATTGCTTCTTATTATAGGAAACATAGGTTGACTGATACTGGGTTTATTCAAAGCGAGAAGTAAACGTTCAACCTAGCGCGAGTGCGCTTCTCTCTGTCTTCTGCGTACCCCGCGCCGTCGCTCCGGCCGCCGTGGGTTTCGGTTTTCACAATGCGTTGATGATGATGATGATGATGATGTAGTGGCTTGACCCTTTGTAGCGGGTGGACACCAGAGGGGTGGCCCAGCGTGTGTGGAGAGTGTGGCGCCAGCTGGTTTCTCCGCTAAACACCACCGTAATATAGGTTAGTTGGCAGTACAACATATTTTATACTCACTTAGAGAGTTTTAGCATATCGTACGTGTTTACGTTAGCGTTTACCGTGTGACCGGCAGGACGCGTTTTAGCACACCGTTTGGGGTTTGCGTATTCCGGCCGTGATGATGATTAGAGGCCCTCCCTTTGTAGCGGGACGTCGGTTGTAAAACACCAAAAACCTGCCTGGTTATTCCACATATCGCCCTACCCCAATTACCTAACCTAATGAGCCTACCCCCC
>JABSTR010001868.1:0-20022 GCA_013339765.2 Haemaphysalis longicornis | reverse complement strand
ATAGTAGGCGGCTGCGTACAAGTGTACCGTAGATCCACCCAACTTCCACGTTTCCATATAGATTTGGAGACAGCCATTGCCAGCTCCAGCCTGGAAGATCAGTTGCTTTTGATGTAACGGCTGTCAATTCGGCCCCCTCGAATGAGGACCCCCCTCTTGCACCTTTGCCTCGATTTATTAAACTTCATTTTTTCTCTCTCTCTACAACTGATCATTACTGCTGCTCTTGTGACTTCACTTGCTATACTTCTCCCTGAAGCCCAATTGCTGTCACCGGTCGCTGAAGGGCCATTAGCAAGTTTCTATCTCCGGTGGTTCCCTATCCAATGCCGTCCTATACACGCCGTCCAATGAGTCTTTATAGCCGTTCTTTCTTTCTAACAGCTCTGTTAGCAGTTAAAAGATGAGCAGAAGGAAATTTCTCTAAATGCCACCTGCCACGCTTAGCAGTCGGAAATTAACGCCGCACCGGACGAAACTGTTTTCTACTTCTAGCACTGCTAATGATTTCGTGTTAAAGCTAAAGCGGGTTGAAACTTGGGGTAGATGAAAAGCGTAGCAGACCAACCGATTTATTTACAATGCAAAATTCTTTGCCTCATTGTGCGAAAATAGGGGTGCGTGCGTGCGTGCGTAACATTTGATGGATCCAAAAAAAGATGGCGGGCGCGTAGGCTCTCCTGCCCGCCAAAGAAGACCGCCCGCTTGCGAGTAAACTAACTGCCTGCCTGCCTGCCTGCCTGCTGCCTGCCAGGCAGAACATGCTGGTGAGGATGCAATGTTTGGGGACTAGGGGCCCCGTCACGAGCCGCCGGGGGGGGGGTTTGGGGAGGGGAGACGCAAAATGCCCCACCACGGCGACACTCAAAGGTACCCAAAAACGATTGTGGATGGACGGGTCGTCTGCTTAGTAGGTCGAGGCAAAAGGCAGCCTGCAGGGAGGCTGCCCATTGCCAGAAGATTCTAGTTAGGATGCACCGATGGGGGGGGAGGGGGGCGCTGGGAGGCACCGGGGCGCTGCCAGCTGGCCAGGAGGGTACATGTTCGCCTTCGAGAAGACTGTGGCGAGGACGCATTATCTGGAGACGATGTGCGGCCCGTCACTGGTCGGCGAAGGGAGTGGACCACAGGGCGGCACAGCGGTGGCTCTGAAGAGCCATGTGTTAGAGCGCAGCCCTTAAGCGCCCGCTCCTGTGGTTTCGCGTAGTTTCTCAGTGTCGGCCTCGTTGTAACCGAGAGGACGAAGACGCCACCGAAGATAGAACGAGCAGGAAAGTGGAGGACGAAAGTATGGCGAAAGTGGGAGGGGAGGGCGAAATTTCCAGACCCAGCGAGACATGCTCCACGGCAGCAACGCCTTGCGAGATAACGACAGAGTATACCGCATGCCGTCGTGCATTTGTTGAGGACACGATCACTTCCTAAGACACAGCAGCTATGCGCCGTCGCCGACAAGACTACAGTTCGAGCTGTGCTCAAATTTCGCATTAGCGACTACCGTAATCGACTGCAATATTTTTGTTTCCTCAAGAAAACAACTGTGGTGTATAAAATTGCAGTGGTATGAGCCAAGAATAAAATAAAATAAAATCATGAAAATGAACGAACTTAAATTAATAAAGCTAAACTTGCAGCCATAAAGAGTAATGCTTTAACATTTATACAAATAGGCAGCCTTAAGTGTCCCAACGAACCTTTTGTTTCGCTTCAGTTATTGTTGTAATCGTTGACCTACCTGTCACGATTTGGCCCGCATTCGTGAGCGTGGGAGGGTCGGAGTACCCTCCACCCGAGTGACGACCCGCAGGGTGCTGTTGGTGACGGTGACTGACCGCGAGCGGCTGTGCTCGTCGGTGTTTATTCGCCAGCCGTGCACAATGTTTCCCAACGAGCCTGGCAGGGCCACCGAACTTAGCGGCCAACGAAAATTGGGAAGGGGGGGGGGCGCTACATACTCGTCACACTACCATAGAAAACGTTTTGCAGTAACTTGTACAGTTAAAGGAGCTATTGAACACTTTAGATAAACTCGCCGCGGTGGCTCAGTGGCTAAGGCGTTGGGCTGCTGAGCCTAAGGACGCATGTTCTATTCCCGGCCGCGGCGGCCGCTTTCCTGATGCTAAAAGCGAAAACGTCCGTGTGTACGAGATTTCGGCGCACATTAAAGATCCCCAGGTGATCAAAATTAATCGGGAGCCCTCCGCTATGGCGTGCCTCATTGCCTGCGTTGCGTCGGCGCGTTAAACCAATAAATAAATAAATAAATAAATAAATAAATAAATAAATAAATACATGAATGAATGAATGAATGAATGAATGAATGAATGAATGAATGAATGAATGAATGAATGAATAAATAAATAAATAAATAAATAAATAAATAAATAAATAAATAAACACTTTCTATGACACTTTCACTCTTCTGCGCATCTAGAAGCACTCCGAAAAGTATAGCTGTTTCCAGCACGGAGCAACAGTGCGTGATTTGCTCGCCGCTGCGGATGCAGCTTCCGTTTGTGCTTCGCTTTTGTGGCTTTCTTTTTAAAGTGGCTATCATATGCGTTCTGTTCTGCAACTTAAGGAAAGCCGGCAAAAATCCGCTACACCGCTGTAATGATGTCATTCAGTGGTCGAAGAACGCCAAGCCCGGGAAGGAGAGATGAATATTTAAAGCAAATTTCTAAGTTATCTGATGAGGGGAGAGCAGTAATTTTTGGCTGAGGCACTTTGCGACCCCCTAATTTAAATACAAAATGTGTTGGTTGACTACGTTCTGCGAGCACTCAAGATTTAGAAAAAAGTTTTAAAAAGTGTTCCAGGGTCGCTTTAGTGTGGTCAAGACAAAATATTTGCACAAAGAAACATTCATTATGACTTTGTTTTTATGCCGCCTTGATAAGGAAACGAAAAACGAGCACAAAAAAATTAACAGAAGAAAAAACGCCTGGTTTATTTTTACGAACCCGTTTGAACCCGTTTGAACCGGTTCAAATCGGTTCGAACCGGAACGGAATGGTGTTTTGGAACCGAACCCGAACCGAACCCGAAAGGCTTGAACCCGAACCCGAACCGAACCCGAAAAAATTCCGGTTCGACACCCTGGGCACATCAACTCGCATCAACTCCCACACTGCACTCCTTGCCACTAGTACAACCTCACTCCCCTCCATGAAAAACGTTAAGAACATTTCATCACCCTACGCCTCAGAACACGATTTTCTCAATCGCTTCAGGGAGTCTCAATGCCGAAAATTCGCAAACACCGTTTAGCATAAGTTAACGCAAGTATCTACAAATTTACGCCAGTCAAGATGTTCGGTGCGACCACGGCAAATTAACTTGTTAGTCTGCTAAAATTGCGGAAACTTGAACCCTCTTCCACACGGCCTAGCCATGTGCAAGGGTATGCTCAAGGGACAGCAAATCAAACATTACATATTCCACCAACATCGAGACATGGGATCTAGCTGTGAGCATCTTGTCCACTGTAGATCAGCGTGAACCGATGAGAGAGCAAGAGTAGAAGCTGCTGTACCCGGCGCCAGAGACATCCTCTATTGAGCTCCCTACGATCTATGTGCCGCCATTTACTTAGCCCCCACTGTTTCCTCGTTACAAACATCCTCACTTTCTCTGCCTCTTGCAAAAATGCAGAAATGCTGGGTCCTGCTCATAGATAAAAGAATAAACACTTTGAAACACTGACACCTTCTCTCTCACACTGGCAAACACCCCGTAGCACCAACCTTCATTGCTCATATCTTTAGACACAGGGCCTTTTTCTCCCCTGCGCCATGGCCATAAAACACTCGCACTACTAGCCTTTCTCTCTTCACTGACCTGCAGTGCGTGTGAAGCATACATCGCGTATACAGAAACTGCGTTTGAAAATGCTCCTTGGTAGTTGAAGCAACGCTATCGTGTCTTACATATGAAGACCCAGACGTAGAGATAACCTGGAACGTTTTTGATTTATGAGATGAAAATGGGGAATATTTCATGAGCGAGAAGCGCGCCAGGTTAGATACAGTCCTTAAGTACTAGAGTTAAAATATGGATGCATATACACACATACGTCTTACGAATTGCAGCCTGCACACCGTATGCCCAAAAACAAAGCGAGGACTCGGCCGCTTGAAGCTGATCTAAACGATGTGCTCGTCGAGTTGCAAGCAACAGGAGATCTCATCTAGGTGACAGTAACAACAGGCGCTGCTGTCACCTCAATCATGACTAAGCCCATAAAAAACGAAACTAATTAGCAAAAAAGCCGGTCACCTTCGCAAGCACCTCGCTGCTGAAGTTGTGGGGATCCTGGCGCCCGAGCCATTGCGTGATCGCTAGGTTTGTGCCCTTGCGCGGCGCTCTTACCCTCTCTCCCCGAAATGCCGGCTCGTCTCGGTGCCACTGTGTAGAGCCGAGCAGTCCTCTCAAACTCCTGCCTGAGGTGAAGGCTCCAGCGATCGTTGCTGCGATAAAACACTGTCAAGCAGCGGGCGCTCCGCCCTGGTAGCGGAGCTAACCTCACCTCATTGGTCCGTTTGAACGATGTCCGAACCCGACTCTCGCCGGGACGCGAACGCGCGCCCTGCGCGGGGGTCCGATCGGGGAGACGCTTCCAGGACCCCGAAGGCGTTGGCCGAAGGTATGTGACGCTTTCTTTACCATCCGGCTGCAACTCTGTTGCGCCGGCGAAAGCCCACCAGCCCTTCCGGCTGCGGCCCGTGCCTAAGGCTGCTCCTGTTGCCCCTACGCTTGCATATAGTAAGGCCGTACCTACCACTCGACGATCACGCCGTGCGGTACGCGCTTGTGAGCGAACGCGCCCCGTCTCCCTCGCTGCTGCGAGCCGATCTGGCCAGCACGGCGATGCGCACGCGCACAACGTGCGCGCACCCCGGAATTTGCCCTGACCGAAGAGCCCACTGGCTTTGCGCCGACGAAGCGCGCACACTTGCGCGTGGCGCCCCATCGCCCCTTTCACCTAACGGGAAGTACGTACCTGTACTGTAAATTACTGTAATTATGTAATTGGGTCTGTAAAATATGTGACTAGAACGTTAGTATAAAATAAACGTCTTCCCTCCGTACCCTGGGCATATTCCTTTGTCGCCCCCTTCTCCACCTGCCCAACAGAGGCGATGTTAAGTTGGCGCGACGGCGTTTCAGTATCGTGAGCGTGCTCAACTAGCCCGAACCCACGGTGGTTCCTCGCAGTGTGCATGAATGCCTGCCTTGTGCAATGCTAGGTTATGCATATTGTGAGGTAGAGAGACCACAAAGTCTACCAGACGAATTGATTATTCAGTTGTACTAAATCTGTAACTGCCTTTTAAATACTTTGTTATATTTCTGGCACACCGAAGTGCACTGTACTTGTGCTTGCCGGCGAGAAGGCAGTTGAGTGACCCAGCAATCGTGTGATAGCCAAAGAAAGGCAGCAATAATATTAAATATATCTCAGCTATGCACAATTGTAGCATTCTATTTTTTCGCCAGCAGGGCAAATAGAATCAGTCATAAAAAAGCAATTCTTGAGTGAATATGCTATAACCCCCCTACCCCATACTGTACTGCCACGATGCCAAGACACAACAGCGCTGGGAACTGTAATAACGCATATCACGAGGTATAGAGTGCACAGACCGGAGTAGTAAAAAAATGAACGGGGTTCTGTATATGGGGCATTGGGAAAAGAGCAAATTGCAGAAAAAGAAAATATAGAAAGCTATTATTGCGAGGAAGTTCGCCAAAAGGATCAAACCTTCATAGCAGCTCATTGCAACCATACAGTATATAACCGGAAAAAAAGGAAATATAGATTAGAATCTGTGGAAACCAATCGCCATAAGTATTGGGTGTTGAAATTGTCGTTAAAGTTTCCTATTTATCCTACGTACAGTATAAAATAAGAGGAGTGATCAAGGGCAAATACGTCCCGTTATAGGTTGGAGAAAGACCAAGCAGCTCGAGGGAGCGCTGCTCACGAGTGATACGAGCACCGATGATGTTCTCATGAGTGCAGCGATGATGATGATCTATAAAGTTTCAACCTACAGAGCATATGCCAGGTTTTACATTTCTTGGGTACTTCCATAGGGCTGCATATGCTAAAAAGATTTGTAGGAGCTGTGTTGAAAGTAGATCAAGCCTAATGCTCTGATTTTTTTATTCAGAAGAATTACAGTTTCGTATAACTTTTCTGTCAGCATTGGCATAAGGTATTTACCCAATGAAGCTTTAAACTTTAAAATTTGTAAAGTACTGCTTTCAGAAGAGGACAATATACTGGTACTCCTGAGGAAACCTTATCATGCGCAGCGCACTCACCATCTGCTGTTTTCTATTCGTGCAAGTTGATAGCGATTGCAACATTTGTGAATAATCTGCGAAGAATTTTAGTGTTTTTTTCCTGGTTAGAAACAAAAACTCTCATACATTGTCGTGTTGCAGGGAAGAATGACTTCCGCAAGTAGTTCATTAACCTGATTTTGTGTGGGTAAATTGGTAACATCTCGCATTTTTTGTGAGCAGAGGCTGGCAGTGTATCAATTTTGACATACTCTAGGTACACGCGAATCTTCCATAATAACTCGTCTATATATAGGCTTAGGCATTTTACACTGGGACGGTACTCTAATGCTGTGTCAGGATCAAATTTGCAGTTTGCAAAGAGGGAAACATTTTTCGACTGAACGGAATTTGTTTATTAGAGCTCCTATACATAGTCGTGTTTTGTGTTAGTTAAGGGGTTTGAGCTTTGAAGCATGTCATATAAGAGCTTGTTGGCATTTTCAATATCTTGGGCAGGTTGCTTGTACAAAAATACATGGTATGCGAGGACATCGTTGCTAAGTTTTGGTTTATAAGGGTTCTGTCTAAACAGATGGGAAATATTCTGCGCAAACATCATTGTACACTCTCACCAAAGAAATATTACGAAATCGTTGCTTGCTTAATCGATGCAAATAATTAAACTGCCGCTCTTAATCGCCCTCGCAGACTGTGAAAACGCACGTGTATTTACCGACTTGCCTTTTCTTCCAACAGGCCCCTCAGTTCGCCTTGTAGCCATGGCGTTTCAGGACTATAATGACTGCTTTGTATTTTACAGTTGCTTCACTGAAGGTATGGGAAAAATATTCTTTTATATTTTTATATTTAAAGCTGCTTTCCTTCCTATAATCTAAGCCGTGGTTAGGAAACAATTTTTATGCACTTCTGTATTTATCCATTCCTTCAAGAATATACGAAACACTTCTACGGTCGATTAGGCAATATACTCCAGGGATAAACGGCCAGATTTAGGGGAAATCCCCAAGTTGGAGTAAGTCTCTTTGAAGGAAAGTGTGACATCCGCCTGAATGTGACATTCCTTCGTAGCCATGTGGCTGCATTCAGGTGGATGTCACCCTTTCCTTTATACTCCAGTGATGTAAAATTATACAATAAGAGTTGCCAACTGATATGGGTAGAAATCTAAATGAAACACTGCCGCTAATGAAACGACGGGCGCGCACTTAGTCAGGAGCATAATTTCTGAATAAAGACAATAGGGAAACGAAGGCCGGATATTACGAGCGCTGGGCTTCGATTACACATGCCCACTGGGCATGCTAACTACTCCAATGTTTTTGCACAAAATTAGAAACAGTTTTATGATCCTGCTTGTCGGCTAGCGAATGTTCTTCGCCCAATTGCGTGTTCTCTGTTCTGACATAGCGAAAGTAGCTGGTTTTTCTGAAAAAAATTTCAACAAACTTTTCTTTCGCTTTTTAAGGAAACTTGGGAGAGGCGCGAAACCATTCTGACATTAAAATTGCGTCAAAGGCGCGTCAAAACCTATCGCTTAAAGTACGTCTAACTTTCGCCGAAAGTGTCCCCAAAAGCTTGAATAATTTTCAACGGCCCAACTCGCAACCAAAAAGACGAACCCCAGCAACAATTTTTCCCGCACTAGGTAAACCCACATACGAACAGTCTAAACTATAGAGATACTCAGTTTATGAGACAAAGGTATACCATTGCACTCATTTGTAATGATTGATGCTTGCATTGCTTTATCGAGAATCTTTCCTTTCGGAGATTTCGTTTGAACCCAAAGTAACCGTTTGAACCCAAAGCAAGCCAGCTTTCATGCACGCGCCATGAGTCCTGAGAAAACAACAGAGCTTTTCGGCCTAGTGGCCGTAGTTGGCAATGCATTAATTTTTTACAGGACGCCATAGGTAACACTAAAAAGTGTTCTTTAAAGAGAAATAAAAACAAAGAAGCAAAAAAACGTTGTAACAGAGACAGCACTAAGCAATAGCCATGAGCCCTATAGAGTGATTTGCCAGATACCTTCGTATTTTAGAGGATAAACGAGCCCTGAATAAGCACGAATGGCAAAACTAAACTCCATTTTTATTGATTTGCAACATATGTGATCTGTGTATATCAAGAATTGAAACTTCCATCGAAAAACAAAAAAGGAGGTTTAAAAAGGCTAGCATATTGTCACGAAGCCAAAGGTGACACAGTTCTCTCGAAGCAAAAACAAGTTTCTTGGAGAGAACTTGGGCTCCCTTAACTAAAAAAATACAGAGGCGGCGAAGTAGCAGTCAACAAGGTGACGTCGTAGGCGCGTGTACGCAAATCGAATGCCCCGGTGTCTGCTGTGTGGACACTTATCTTCCAGTGCTGGTGTTTCTCGAACCATCGAATTACATCGAGAACACTGTAGATGAAACAACACTATGTAGGCGAGTGGCGCTAGGATGAAACATTCTCCCTATAAAATGAGATAATCCGTGGGCCATAAGAAAGAAGGAATGGAACATGCGCTTCACTTGCGCTTCACTCGGGGCACAGCTAAAACACAGTCGGCGCAGCAGGGCGATGAAAGCAGAAACATAAATAAACAAATCAACTGAATTGTTTGAGGCATTACTTCTCCATTGACCCGATGCCTAAATAAAACGACAGTCCGAACAAACAAAAAATTGCGCCCATCTCCCCGCGAGGGGGACTCGAGTAAATGCGTCGCATAGGGGGTGGGTGTATTGCGTTAACGTTTAGTGTTTTGGGAGTTGGTGGTAGTGAATGCGTTGTATCAGCAGCTTCTTGACGTAGTTTGAATGAGTCAAGGACATAAGGCGCGTTTGTAGCTTCCAATTCTGTGTCGGCTTTGTGGCGCAGTGGGTTGAGCACCGTGTACATTGCGTTCCGCCCGCAGGGTCGAGGGATCGAAACCAGGCGCCGGATAGTATTTTTTTTATATAGTGTAGGGGGAGGGGTGCGGACTACGACTACGGACGTCAACGCGGGTGACATCGTGAGTTACGGTAATGCTCTGCATTTAAAATAGGTCTCTCATCCGGCGTAGTTAGGTTTTAGGCAAACCACGATAACGACTTCAGAGCGTGTGCGTCGTCGGTATTCCGGAATCGCCATACGGGATCACCTCGTAAGTAAGTTGGCCAACGCAATGTAGAATCCGGTAGAGTGCGAAATACAGTATCACAAGCTTGTCACTGGGTCCACGCCTTCGGACGGGAGTCCAAAACCAAACACGATCCCCTGGTGAGTACACGGAGTCTCCGCGTCGGAGGTTTAGTGTCCGGCATCCACCAGCTGCTTCTGTATTGTACGAACTCCAGCGAGGTGGCGGCCCTTCTCCGCACGCTGAAGGTATCCTTGGACGTCGCCGTTGAGGTCGTATTCTTCTCCAGTGCGGCAGCATGGCGTCAAGCATCGTAGTCGGCCGTCTACCATAAATAAGCTCTAAGGGTGTCATATGCATAGGTTCCTAAATAGCCGCTTTGTAGGCAAACCTGACAGGCGGAAAAACTTCGCCCCAAGTCTTATGTTCAACGTCGGTGTACCTAGACAGCATATCCGCGGTGGTCTTGCTCAGACGTCCCGTTAGTTCATTAGCTTGGGGGTGTTACGCCTTCATTCTTCGGGGATCCGAATTACTGTAGCGTAAGATTCCTAGCATAAGCTCCGCAGTAAAGGCCGTTCCATGTCGGGCTCTATGTCGCAGTAGAACTTTGTTTATGAAGAACTTCATGGCTTTTTGTGCAGTCCCCCTTGGAATAGCGGCAGTCTCTGCGTCGCGCGCCATGTAGCCTGTTGCTACGACAATCCACTTGTTCTCGTCGGATCGTGACTTAGAAAACTGGCCTAGAAGGTTCATTCCAATCTGTTGGCGGGGCCTCCATAGGGTGGCGATCGGCTGCAGAAGTCGGGCGGGGCTCGTCGGCGGCGTTTTTCATCGCTGGCACTAATGGCAGCTCCAGACGCAGTGGGTGACGTCGGATGTAAGGCGGGGCCAGTAGTACTTCGCTTTGATTTTTCAAATTGTGCGACCTCTGCCGAGATGTCCGGAAGACGGGTTATCGTGGCACGATTCTAAAATTTCGTCTTGAAGGTCTACTGGGATAACAACCAGATAATTCCTTCTCGTTCCGCGGCTAAAATTCTTCTTCACAAGGACGAAATTTTTCAGGCTGAATGCTGTTAAGTTTTATTTGATGGCCCTAGGCACGGCGACGTTGCGTCCTTCGAGGTAGTCGATCTGACGCGTAATTCGCGGTCGGCACGTTGCTGTGTGGCTAGGTGCAAGCTAGGCGCAAGCTCTACCTCTCAAAAAGGCATCCAAAGGGGTCGTTCACATTGGCGAGCCAACAGAGCGCATGGTGGTCTGTCACAACCTTAAATGGTCTACCCTACACGTGTGGGCGAAATTTTGAAAATCTTCCATATAATAGCGAGATACTCTTTCAATGAGCCTGAGTAGTGCTTCTCCTCCATCGACAGACCACGGCTGGCAAAGGCGATTGCCTTTTTGCAACCACTTTGCTTCAGGACAAGGACGCACCCAAGCCTATATCACTGGCGTCCATGTAAATTTCCCTTTCAGCGTCTTCATCGAAATGAGGGAGCACGGACGGGTTTCGCAGCCGTTTTCGGAGCTGGCAGAATGCTTTTTCTGGGTTTCCCAGCTGAAAGGGGTGCTATCTTTCGTTAAGCGTGTGAGTGGCTCTGTAATGCGTGGGAAGTTTGCGACGAAGCGCCGGTAGTATGCGCACAGTCCGAGAAATCTTCCCATGCCCCTGTTGTCATTGGGTCTTAGGAAGTTCGCTAAGGCTGAAGTTTTTTGAGGGTCAGGCAGGACTACCGCGGCGTTGACGACGTGTGCAAAAAAAAATGAGTTCCTCGTTCACGAAACGGCACTTTTTAGGCTTCAGCGTTAACTCCGACAAACAAATTTCCTCGAGTACAGACTCCAACCTTGCAAGGTGTTCTTCGAAAGTCCGGGCGAATACCAAAACGTCATCGAAATATACCAGACAGGTGCACCACTTAAGGCCAGCAAGCACAGCGTGCCTAACTCTTTCAAACGTGGCTGGCGCAGTGCACAGGCAAAACAGCATCACCTTGATCTCGTAAAGTCCATCCAGGGTTTTAAATGCAGTCTTCTCTCGGCCTCTCTCCTCCACTTCAGTTTGCCAGTAGCCGGTCTTGAGATCTATCGATTAGAAGTACTTCATGTGGCAAAGGTGGTGGAGCACATCGCCGATTCGTGGCAGGGGGTACACGTCCTTTTTGGTGATTCTGTTGAGTCAATGGTATTTTCAAGGAGAAATTTCAGCGCAAAAATTCGACAAAGACACAGAAAGACCAGACGGGACTAGCGCTCACTTACAACTGTGTTTATTTTGCAGAAAGCATCGAAGTATAAGAGTCGACGGAACCCATTATCTCGTTTTTAAAAGATCTAAAAACGCTTGCTCTTTGCCACGCAAACATACCGAAGTGTCGCTAACACACTTGTCACCCATATATGATAAGCCTCCATTAATTCTCGCGCTGTCTTATCACGGCTTCTGCCTACAATCTTAATCTCCTGAAACAATGGGGTGCATTTTTTGTTACTACACTCACTACAGTGGGTTGACAAGTGTGCCCCCTTTGCGTTTGTTAGCGAAAGATAATGTTCCCTTGCACGGTCATTTACGGATCTTCCCGTCTGACCGATGTACTCTTTGCCGCATGTAAGAGGAATGCGGTAGACCACTCCAACTGCGCAGTCCCGTACTGATTGCATGCCGCTTTTGGCAAGCCTGTTTCTTGTCGCCTCGGGCGCAAGTTCGTGGACATAGCTGCGCACCCGCCGCGGTGGCTCAGTGGCTAAGGCGTTGCGCTGCTGAGCACGAGGTCGCGGGTTCGATTCCCGGCCGCGGCGGCCGCTTTTCTGATGGAGGCGAAAGCGAAAAACGCCCGTGTGTACGAGATTTAGGCGCACGATAAAGATCCCCAGTGGTCAAAATTAATCCGGAGCCCTCCACTACGGCGCGCCTCATCGCCTGCGTTGCGTCGGCGCGTTAAACCCTACAATCAATCAAATCAATCATAGCTGCGCGAGCTTTTTGGGAGCAGAAAACACAACGGGTACGTTGTGCCGGGTGGCGACTTTTTTCAAGTTATGAGCCACCTTGTTGATATAAGGCACCACGGCCGCCATTTTTTCCTTCGTCGCTGGCTCAGTTCTGCGGTCAGTTCTGCCCTTAAGCTTCTGGAGGACAGTTTCAACTACTGCGACTAGTACCGTGTAAGGGAAACCGGCTTTTTCAAGCCGAGTAACCTGTACTCTGAAGCTTTTGTTTGCGGAATGGATGCAAGATTTCAGGAGGGATGACTGTAAGCATGACGCCGCTATTGCCCTCTTGATGGTCTTTGAATGAGCTGAATCATAAGGTAAAAACTCTTTTCGGGCTCTAGGCTGGTAAGACCAGCAGACATGGTTGTGCGAGAAGGGGATGTTAATATCTAAAAACTGTAAGTGATCTTGGTTAGGAAGTTCGTGGGTAAAGGATAGGCCTTTGCCCACTCGTCGGAACGTTGACAAAACGCTGTCTATTGAAGAGTCCTTCGTGGGCAAATCTTGTTTTTTCAAAACTATAAGAAAATCGTCTATATACCTAAAAACCTTTAAAACAGTATCTTTGCTCAGGGCTAGTTCCAAGTCCCGATCAATACGTGAAAGGAAAATGTTACTGAGGATGGGGGCAACGCAACAGCCAATACAAATGCCTTTGCGCTGAATAAAAAGGCGGTCATTAAAATACACGAACGTTGAGGCAAGGTAGAACTCTAGCAGCGTCATAAAGTTGTCCAGGGAAATTCCTGCCCTATTTTGAAAATCCACCACTCCGTTATCTTCCACGGATTCCCAAACAGCACTAAACAGCTCTGCATGTGGCAAGGAGTAAAATTAATCTTCTACATCGACGAAAAACGCACTATCGATGGACTGTGTAGACTGCAAAAACTAAATCACTTCTATGGACTCTTTCGTGGCGAACGGGTCTTCAATGACTAGTCCCCGCAACTGCTTGAGGTAAAAACCGGCTAACTTGGTGTTGCCAAGCATCGCGTTCGGTGACAATTGTCCTAAATGGCACACTCGGTTTGTGGGTCTTGGCGGAGAAGAATATTTGAAGACTATTCCGTTTGCTGCCGTTGACGTCTTTTGCTAGCCTTGTCAAGTTGAGTTGGTTGCAAAGAGCAGTGGCTTCGGCTTTCCGCTTGTTTTGGTTCACTTTCAGCGGAGCGAAGTTCTTGGAAACCGCTTGGAGCGCTTTTTCATTAACCAAGCGGGTTTCAAATTTCCACTTGAAAACATGAACCAACTAGCCCAACAACAAGTTTTATTGAGTCGATGGTAGTCAACGTAGAACCTAAATGTGCCGTGTTTTGTAGAGTGAGCTACCCTGGACGAGGTTGAGCAGTTTTGCGTGGCTCCTGGAGAGCCGTGCTGCGGAAGCGCGGCACGTGGCGGCCAGTTCCACTTGATGATCATGCCATGGGTGGCCGGTTGTGGAACCAATGGCTCATGCATCGCAGAAACACCGGCGTGCGCCTCCGGAACCAGTGTGAGCTCTGGGTCAATTGGTGACGCTGTGCCAGAGCCACTTGATAAATATACATGTGTCACATAATGCGTATACCGCGTGTGTGTCATTGAAGCAGCATTAGGAATGATAATCAAGCTAATCCTATACAACCAGGAAAGCTAAGAAGTACCAGTTGAACCTTGACTCACGCTACGTATATACTGGCATAGCCGAGGTAAGCATGTGCTAATTTTTTTTTTCGCGAGTACGAGTGGCGCAGCCCAGGGGCTTCTCGATGGCTGTATAATATCGTAGCTGAGCATCTCGTCGACTTGAGTCCGGATGGTTTCCCGCTCGAGGGAAGAGACGCGGTACGGTGGCTGTCGGGTAGGTAATTATTCGGTGTTACTCTTTGGTTACTATTACTTTGGTCGCCAGAGGTATCTGACCTAATTTTGAGTTTGACGAAAAACAGCCGCTCGAGTGACACAGCAAAACCAATAACTTGCTCCGTTTCTGTTGTGGTAGTGCTGAATTCCCAGCGAACGGATACTGAAGTTTGAAGGCACCATCGGGTGCGCGTTCTAAGTCGGTGACCGCTATCACGTCACTGGCTTCCCGAGTTTCTTCGATGAACGCAATTGCAGCACCCTTGTTTAAATGCTGGTACTTATCGGGGAAATTAGTGACCAAAACGTGGGATTGGTGTTGCCTAAACCACGCAATGCCCCTTGCGACAGAGACATCGCGGTTCAGTAGCAACCTTTGGTAACTCTCTGTGATAGCATCGACCTCAGAGCAGCATCTTCACAGCAGACGATGAGCATGAAGCTTGCGCGGTGTGGCCGGGTGACATGATCATCGATAGTCCTTACAAGCAGCCCGGTGTTCGGGGTTCGGTTCAGGCGCCATGGAAGGATCGAGGAAACAGTTATCATCTTGCTCTGTAGATTAAATATTTCAGAATTTTCCCCAAAACGTTCATTCCAAGAATTACGTCGCGGGAGCAGTGAGGCAAAATGACGAATGCGTCAGCGTACGTGGTGCCGCCTGTGGTGATGCATGATGTGCACAGGCGTTACGAGATGGCCGCCTGCTGTGCCTATGTGCGAACCGTCCCATCTGGCCGTACTTTTTCAGCTGAGACGCGAATTATCCACTCGTTGCTGAGTAGTCGGCTCCCGTGGATATGAAGGCCACTACATCAAAGCTGTCGATGGACAACTGAACGTCGGACGTCGCCTTCTTCGAGTTCCTGGTGTGTCGGGCCATCGTATCGTGGCCTGTTTTTGTTGCTGGTTGGGCACTATGCGTTGTTGTTGTCTTCTTAGCGGCAGCATCGGTCATATCGGGTACATGTCGCTTCGTGTTGCTGTCGTCGTGTTCGGGAGTTACGTCAGGGATAGATAGGGTCGTCAGGCTGAGGGCATGTCGTGGATCATGGTCTTCCGCGAATAGTTGCGTCATTGGAAGGTTTTCATTTTTCCACTGTCGGGAACTTTACTTCCAGAAGTTGCTGCTTTTAGTTTCCCCTGCATGGGCTTGGGGACCTCTCCCCCGTGAAGTCGGCGTTGCTTCGACGTCTTTGCAATCGGTACAGGTAGGGCCACGGCGAGCAGTTGAAGCGCGCTGGAAATAGGTGGGTGCTGGAAGGGTATTTCTCGGTATCAGTGTGAAACCGGCCCGGTAGGAGGCGTGGTGCGCCGGCAGAAAGCCCACGTAAACCGAGCGTCTTGTAGGGCAGCGACAGTCGATGTGGGTGGCCTCTCCCCAGTGAGAACATAGCGCACGATTTCCGGGGGCTCCGTCAAAGGTACGTCTTCCTCGATCTCTTGTTTTGGACAACGGGGGGGGGGGGGGGGGGGGGGGGGGGGGGGGGGGGGGGGGGGGGGGGGAGGCGGGAGACAGTGGATTGCAGTACGGCAGGGTCTCTTGACGACGAGTTAAAGGTGGGCAGGGCCGACCAATAGCTGTGAGTAGGTCATGAGGTCAGCTGTGAAGTGAAGTAGGTCAATAGCTGTGAAGTAGCGGTGCTTCTGAAAGCGTAGAAGCCCCCAGGGACTGTTGAACATCTGCTCGGAAGACGTCAGCTCGGGAAGTGACTTGAGGTTGTGGTGTCGAGGGAAAAACGTTTCCTCAGGTCCTCCCTGAGCAGGAGGATGGGAGGGGTGGCTTCTCACACCACGTTTAGGGTTGCAGCGGTCTTTCTCTTGATTCTTTCCAGTAAAAAACCTAACTCGGCCGGTAATCCTTGAAGTCGCGGGCTTACTCGGCTTGGGCTGGCATGTGGGCCCCGAGAAGAAGCTGGGATCATAAAGGGTGCGTAACCAGCACTCCTACCTGATGTCACAAAGTCACAGATGACACAGTTGGCTTGAAGAACAAAAGTTTATCGGAGCGAACTTCTGCTCCCCTACCAACTGAAAAAATAAACAGGTGGCGAAGAAGCAATCAATAAATTGACGTGCGTGGGTTAGTGTGCGCGATTCAAATGCCGCGGTGTCTGCTCTGGGGGCATTTATCTTCCAGCGCAGGTGTTTCTCGAACCGTCGAATTAGATCGAGAACACCATAGATGAAGAAGACTATTCTAGGCTAGTGGCGTTACGGTGAAACATTCTCCCTATCAAATAAGATAATCTGTGTGGCATCAGAATGGAGGAATCGAACCTGCGCTTCACTCGGGGCGCAGATGACACAGCGTCGGGCAGCCGGGCGATAAAAGCAATCAAAAATAAATAAACACGTCCAATGCCTGGATCGCGGCAATATGCTGACGGAAAACTTTATTTGATGCGAAAAGTGCGTACCATGGTCGGTTCAAGCTACTACCTCAAACAGAGCCTGTGTTGAATAGTTGGCCATATATGATCAGAATTTCGAGGTTCCCCTGTTTTTAATTCACGTTTCACCGCAAAACAATCTCAGCAACGCGTAGCGTTGAGGCTAATCCTCAACAGACTCAACAAGAAACGCTAACTACCAAAATGAAGGAAGATGAGAGAGAATACAAGTGGTTCCTGCTGCTTCATTTGTGTACTTTGGTGTAAGATCATTGCCTTGAGACGTTTTTCAGGGCATGCATTTTTATTGCAGTGAGTGTGTGGTTTTTGCGTGTGGAATAGACTACTCGGTGCCGGAGAGGGCAGATGGCAAGACGCAAGGCGGTTGTAAGGCTTCGGGCGTATTTTTCGCACCTACATAGAAAGCTGTTCCCCTACGTTTTCGCCCCAATTCGACTCTGCAAAAACGAACTGCCGGGCATTAGCGTTCCGTAAGGACCACGCGCATCGGTCGCACGCACGGGGTCAGCCCCCTCCCTGAAATCTCTGTCACTTCTGGGGAATGCGGTACCCGCTGCACGATGTGAACGGATCCAGTCGCACATGATAGGGAAGGAGAAATGACGCTTCTTTCAATGTTATCATTCTTGGTAGCGATGTCTGTTTTCCACCGATGTTTGCAAACTTTGCCTCTGGCAGAGGAAATAATGTTGCCGAGGAGTTTCGAGCATTCTACCCGACGACTCGACCGCAAAGCAGTGTGGAGCCTGTGCAGCGCCGTGCTTTTTTCTTTATTCCTCTGGTCTCATTACTTCCTCGCACATGTCGCGTTTTCCCCTGTCTCTTTTTTTTAAAGCGCGTTTGACGCATCCGTCGCGTCTGTTAAAACTACAGTTCACCCAATGTTCGTAAGCGCACCCCGAACCGCTTTGTTCACGGATGCTTATTAATTTGACGAGTGCAACCAAGTGATTATCTAACAAAGATCGATACATGCATGCGTATGTGGTTCGTGGACGACGTCCCCGGCCGCTCTTATTTCCCTGCACGCTGAGCGTGTCCTGCCGTAAGCGATTTTTGACTCTTAACTTGACAGGGACAAAAACATCCGCATTCTTTAAGAGAACGCGAAACCTTCAATGTATAAGAGCAGCAAGCGACGTCTGGAATTCTAACCGGAAAAAAAGGACCCTATTCAGTTTAAGAACACGCGCGAACGCTTCTCGCTCTTTTTAGCTGGCAGTATATAACAAGTATGAGGTGCTGCCTAGTGCTAAAGTAACAATTATTCTGGAAACCTAACACCGTGCTAGGCGGGCTCTAAGGGACACAAACAACACTTCCTCACCAGAGGAAGATCTGGCCATTGCCTGGTGCTGGAGTTGGCCCCACTTCCTATGATTGACCAACCCAACCCTCGGCAGTCAGTCCCTCGCAGCTGTACAGCCCCTGACCACGGCGGCGGAAAGAACACCGACACAGCAGAGGGTGCTAAGAATCTCTTGGCCCGGACAGGCTGCCTTTGAAGCTTAAACTTGACAACGTTCAACGCACGAACTCTGGCTTTAGTGACCTGATGCTTAGCTTTACTATCACAGGAGCTCTCGTACATTGTGCGATATCTTAGGTCTAAAGGAGGTTGTGAAAACAGGAGAAGCCTGTTGGTCTTGACTAAAGGGCGCATTGTATTTTATCGAGGACCTAACTTCGCGGCAATAAAGCGGCGCACGCTTACGCCCGAGAACTTGGGTGCTGGGCACCGCAAGAGGATGATGAGAGGACCCGTCACTCACTCATCACATACAACAACATCACCCAACACTACATGCTCACACGACGCACCTTCCCGCCGCCGGCCGACCAGCTAACAAAAGAACAACACGTCACCCTTCGACGGCTTCAAACCGCCACATTTTCCCACCGCACGCGGCTACACACCATCCACTTCACGTTATACTACCCCCTAAGCAAATACTGCGGCACCCCAGCTACGCTCTAACATATGGTTTGGGCCTGCCAGTCAAACTAAGACCTTGATGCAATCCCTAATGCAACTCACGAGGAGTGCGAGAGTGAGCTTTCCAGCTCAGACCTGAGTAAGCAGCTTTGTCTCGCTGAAAGGGCGAAGACAGCATATGCACGAAAGGAGTCCTGAACTGAGTACCCCGCCCATGATCCCGCTCGACTTCACTGTTAATAAAGTTTGCTCCTCCTCCATTCGCGAGTATGGGCATTCGTCAACATTCGCGAGTATGAGCGAAGGGGTCAAAGTCATCGGAATCAGGCTGAATAAGCAATACAGGATAGTACAAGCTTATGCACAGACAAGCAGTATAGGTAGTACAAGCCTATGCACCGACATATAGCTACGACGACGATGCGGTAGATAGTTTCTACCAAGACCTGAAGTGTGCAATGAACAAAGGAACACAATTTACGATTGTGATGCTGACTTTAACGCAAAGTACGGTAAAAGAGGGGTGCAGAAAGGTCAGTGGAAAACTGTATGAGGCACTTGCAATGGTCGCGTAGATACACTGGTATGATTTGAGGAAGGAAATAACCTAATGCTTATAAACACATTCTTCCGTAAACGAAAGAATAGGAAATAGACATTTTAAGTACCGATGGTGTTGCAAAAAAATGAAACTGACTTCATTTTTAGTGACATCCAAAGCGTTGTGCAGGACGTGGAGGTGCTAAGAAACATTCGGAGCAGTGACCATACGATTCTTAGGTGCAAAATAGAATTTTTTTTTCCCAGAAGAAACTGGAAGGTCATGCGGGCTAAAAGCTGCTAAAAAACAGCTTGACAGTGGCCCGGAAACCCTCACTTGGCAGGGTTCAAGAAAGGAAAAAAAAATCACTCATAACGAAAGCAATTGAAAGAGTACATCCTTCGTACGTAGTTCACAATAAGCTGAATTCGAAAAGTTATACAAGAATTATGGTTTCAAAATTCTCAATTCATACAAATTAACACAAAAAGACACTTCTATACACAGGAAGACACAAAACAACAGCAATAGCACATAAATACAAAACACGAGCAGTGATTGTAACAGTGATGGAAACTACAAGTTTACGAAGTATTGCCGCAACTGTTTGCGGGAAAAGCAATGTGTATGACTATGTTCATTTAGAATGGTGGGAATGTTGAAGTGCAGAGCCTGATATTTATAATTAGTGCGGAACCGCGGCACTACCCATTGTTCTGTGCTGCGCGTGCGTGAATCGGCATCCCTTGCTGTTAGGGATGAGAGTGATATTAAAACGCTTTTTAGTGCGTTTGATGCAGAAACAAATGCACTTAAAATACGAAACCTGTACAGGTGGTTTACTTTGATAATGTTGTAT